>NDFZ01004732.1:0-16138 GCA_002192655.3 Mamestra configurata | reverse complement strand
CTGCGAATGGTGGCGGGGACCATCACCGGACACTGCTCACTGAATAAGCATTTCCACACACTAGGTATAACAGACAGTCCTCTGTGCAGAGCATGCATGGAGGAGGAGGAAACGGTGTCGCACGTGCTCCTTGAGTGCACAGGCGTCGCCGATATACGTAGACAAACGATAGGAACACCAAATTCACTCACAGACACCCTGAACTCTTTAGGAGGACTGATCTGCTTCTGGAGGGAGGTCGGCTGGTTGGAATGACGGCCGCCATGGCCCACGCACAATGGTCCAACATCAGGACTAAGTGCGGAAACCATACCACAATAGATAGATAGATAGATAGTGGACAAACGCGAGTCGGCGAGCCTATAGGTAGGCGAGCATATTGGTTTTTGTATTTATTTTTTAATGTTTGTTATTATTGAAATAACAAACATTAAAAAATAAATACAAAAACACACAGACGAATTGAGAACCTCCTCCTTTTGGAAGTCGGTTAAAAAGAAACAAACAGGATCAACTATATACGAGTATAATAGGACCATAAAAACTGTACGTTTAGTCAAAAAAATGCTCGTCTACATTTGATTGAACGTTTTTTGCCCTAAATCTTCGGCTATACGTTTAGTCAAAAAAAGGCTCGTCTACATTTGATTGAACGTTTTTTGCCCTAAGTCTTAGGCTATACGTTTAGTCAAAAAAAGGCTCGTCTACATTTGATTGAACGTTTTTTGCCCTAAATCTTCGGCTATACGTTTAGTCAAAAAAAGGGTCGTCTACATTTGATTGAACGTTTTTTGCCCTAAATCTTCGGCTATACGTTTAGTCAAAAAAAGGGTCGTCTACATTTGATTGAACGTTTTTTGCCCTAAGTCTTAGGCTATATGTTTAGTCAAAAAAAGACTCGTCTACATTTGATTGAACGTTTTTTGCCCTATGTAAAACTTCGTATCAATCTTATACACATTTCCTAGAAAATGTTTGTAGTTGTTCTAAACTAGTTTGTAGATGAGGCCATGCGTTGTTAACGACCCGTAGCGACCAACTCGTTTATTTACCTTTCTTTATTGAGTTGAAAAACTTCTAAATCACACACATTTTACTTCTCATAACGGTGCTAAACCTTCCTTTGAAGTGGTTATTTCAAACCTCATCTTTACTCAAAACAAAGTTATCTGTATTGCATCATCTTATTATGCATTTGAAAAACAAAAGTATTGAATCCCGAATTACGAATTTTATCTATTTATCTTATATTCTTCTTCTGTAGCGGTTGTTTTATTTGCAAACTCGAGTATTATATAAATTTGAGTTTTCTTCAATACAAAAGATAATGCGAAGTCTTCTTCTTTCATAGGTGGGGTGGGGTGGGTAGGTGGTGGGTTCTGTGTTGAAATAAATAGTTTGAATTTTTTTAAGTGAAAACTTCTTTAGGCGCGTTGAGCACTTTTTGGGTCGTCATCGTCACCGAACGCTTTCCATGAGCTACATGTATACTGTGTATATATTATTATGTGTGTATACTTTTTGGGTGAACAAAAATCATGGAACTCGCATCATCGTCACCGAACGCTTTAGCTTTCGCTTACTTTTCACTTTCCAGTTCCCAAAGGGACTGCCGATAGAATTGAAAACTGACTGAGAACTGACTGCCCCGCATGTTTATTTTTATTTTTATTATCACTATCAATCGGTCTACCATCTAGGTCTACAATATACGTGGTGTATAATGCGTTACTTTTCGCGTTTTCTCTCATTTCACTGGCCGTCCTTAATATTGTCACATCCATACTGGAAAGCCTTTTCCAAATGTTTCAAAGCAATATAAACCCTACAAACGTACTACTTAGGAATTTATTGAAACCACCGGCAACTGTGACAAAAGGAATGTTATCTCATGTTGATTGCCAACGTCACGAATCGGAAACGTTATTTACAGAGCCATGACTCCGTAGTTTCACCTCAATTAGGTTATCTACGAAAAGGGTCGATCTCCTGGCGCCCAAAAAAATAAACTTTTCCATATTAAAAGTGAAGTGGAATAAAAGGCAAGTTTTGGATTTTTGCTGATCGAGTTATCGATAATCATAAAACTACAATTGTTTTAATTTAACATGGCAATGGAGCTAATTTTTTTTTGGCATCCCTTCGTAGAACTAAAGCCAATCTAGTCTAGCTGTATGATGAAAACACTATATTGGTGTCGTTTCATTCAGTCAGACTGCGTAAAACGACTGCCTTTTCGCGATAATCCGATTTTTCGCGAAACCACTCGTGTTTCCGCGAAAACTCAATTAAATTTTTGTTCCGCCCTAGATACAGTTTATCCAAATTGCTGAACTTTTAACATCTAAGTAAGTAATCAACGTGAAAGTGGCCGTATGATGTGTGGTAGTCACCATTCCTATATGATAACAAATTATACTTGAACCTGGATCCATCGACGAAATGATTCCTAAAAGCACACTATGATACAACATGTTTCTTTTATGCTTGCCTTTTGTACTCTATAAATAAATAGAATGAATGTCATAAACAATTAGTACCCAAGATACAGGCTTTCCTAGTCTGAGGCCAATGAAAAAAAACTATGTAATATTATTCAAACGAACGTTTATATTTAAAGTTTACTTTTATATCATATTCCAAATGAAGACCTCCCCAAAGCGAATGAAATGAAAAAAATCCGTTATAATGGCGACTGAGTCGAATAAAGGTCCTTCAAACTGATTTGGAATATGACCTTACCTAGTACCCAGAAACTCTGAACTAACATTATTTCAGCTAAGATTGAACGAGTGCCGGGGAATTTACTCTTACACTGAAAAAAAACGCGTCGATCTGGGCAATGACTGAATAGCAATTAAGATGTTTTTTTGTAAACCTTAGATTAAAGCTAGAAATACTCAGAAAACACCAATAAATAAGTACTATTAAAAGATTAGGTACTAATCATATCTAGAGAAGTGTATTGACACTTCTCTAGATATGATTAGTACCGATAAGTACTAATTATTTATTTTTTTGTTGGCCATTCTGTTCCACTGTTAGGCAAAGGTATCCGCCAAGTCCTTCCAGGAATTATTTTCTAGCGCCACCACATACTGATAAATTTGATAGATTAACAATAATAACTAATATTTACAATAAACTAAACTCACCACAAACTAAAATATAGCATAAAAAAATTCGTCCTCAACGCTATCAGCTGGTGCCCAAGAGTCTGGCGGCATTGCCACGTTGAATGGAAATGCTTAGCCTCTGGCCAAAGTAAAAGCCAGCTCTTGGGTCACGGGAAGAGTCAACCAGCCATTTCGAAATTTGAACCCCAAACAGCTCGAAAACAGAGTAACCGATAAGGTTACTCTGTTTACGTCACATGAGGTTTTCCGCAGCCGCAGCAGCAGCGCCAGCACAACACGATGAACTAGAAAGATAGGATGGCGCAAGAGTTTCGACACTGATTTATTAATTGATAAAGTATACTCTTAAATTGTATAAGTGCGTAAAATAGCCACTTAGCTTTCTACCACTACGAGTGGCAAAATAAACAACCCATGGAAAACATTTACCTAACAAGTAACAAGCCGACTCGTCAGTATCGCATGAAATCGAGTTATCCACTCAACCAACGCGCGTGGGATATCGATCAACAAATATGTCACCGTGTACATGCGTAGGGTGCCCAGGTTTTTAATAACTAAAAAAAAGTTACCGGGTGATACTAGTTACTGTGAACGTTTTTAGCCGACTTCCAAAAAGGAGGACGTTCTCAATTTGTCGGGATCTTTTTAATGTATGTTTCACGATTACTCAAAGACGCCTGGATCGATTTGGAAAATTCTTCTTTTGTTTGAAAGGGTTTACTTCCCAGGTGGTCCCATGGTTATCAGGTCAGAATCTAATGATGGGATTCTGGAGAAATCGAGGGAACTCTTCAAATTCTATGGTCACACTTGATAGAAGCGAATTGGGTATATTTTGTTCGAAAGATGTTTCTCCGAAATGGTCTCATCTAAATATCGATATAGATCTAATGAAGAACTTTGGAGACAGACAATTAAATTGATATGGACTGGTTGGAATGTGTGAATGTTTGGAGTGTAACTACTAGCACTCAAAAGTGAAAAATAAAAACCATTTTACAAAAAAAAAATACAACCGACTTCCAAATAAAAACCACTACGAAGTACAAACTAACTTCATTCAAAGAGAATATTTAAGGTCACATAAGTAACAAAACTTCTTTTGTATTGTTTTCGTGTGAACTTGCAATAATAAAATTTCGTGAAACAATATAACAGCCGCACGGCAATCTTCGAAGATAACCTAAGCCTGCCGAGGTCAGTCCTTGGATGGGTGACCATTGCATACTCCTCCGTGCCCTGGAAAGAACACTAAGCCGTGGTTCTCGGCCCAAATTTTTAGATCTTTGATATTCGTTGCGGATAGAGAGAAGTATTAAAACTGACACCAAGGCAACCAAGGGGTTACTCAGCTACTGTGGAGGTCAAATAGGCAGACGCTTTATGTAAAATACTTGTTTTCAGCTGCACTTGGTTATACTGGAAGCCGGTCCTAACATGTCCCAGGAAATAGGCTAGCCAGATTGATTGATATTGTAGCGGCATCAACGTACCCACAAAAAAATATATCGGGCAGTTGCCCACCAGACACAACAACCGGCCGGTCGGAGGATCCTCCCTTTTCAAAGGATGTTTGCGGGACTTTACCCTCTGTTCCGCATACCCTCTATACTGGTTACCCCTCGACATTGAACGTCAACGCAGCCTTCGAGCAGCTACTTCATTATGACGTCATCATTACTTCTCGTCATCGTGACCTCAAGCTCTCGAGCAGCCAGTCAGTACTGACGGCTTCTACGGCTATCCTGACCACCAGCATCCAGTGAACATGCATTCCTGGTCAGCATCCTCAGCCTCTATCATCACCCTCAACCTCATATGCGACCTTGGCAAACAATAATGAGTTTTCTCATTCTATTAACCTATCGTAGGAATGATCAAATGGTAAGCGACCATCGTTGTGATATGCGAACATATCTATTTACTATATTTGCAAAGATTTATTTGAATCAGCTTTCTTCAAAACCATCAACAAAAATTAAACGCGCCAGCATCTGCCATTGTCCACTCGTCGATAGTCCCCGCTGGCCCACGTGGCGCTAAAGTCTTAACTATCGTAACAAATGACGCTCGCGCCTATTAGACACATCGCACGTTTATTTTGGACGCACGGGTTTCCTCGCAGTACTATACTGTTAGCCGATCTGTCGCCGGTTCTATTTTCTAAAAGGTCGAATTTGTATGAAATGGCACAAGACGAGTGTAAATACTTTTGGCTATCTTGTGTTACTGTAGTGAATAGATACGTATCTCTATCTAAGTATCCCGAGATGATTCCGTTCTGACCAAATAGACTCGAGATAGATTATTTTGAGTACTCAATCTGATTGGTGATTAATTATGCGAAAATAATGACTGAGGGTAAATAAAATTTCGTTTTCAAAGGTCTGAAAAAACCCGAACGAAACATAAATAAAGCTAAACGTATCTACATAGTACATACTTTGTGAAAAGATTCAATTGATTACTTACTCTTTTAAATAGAATCTTAAGTTGGTCAGCTGGAATAAGATTGCCAGTAACAACTTCATTTTACCTGACTGTTCCCTGCAGCATAACAAACAGAAAAAAACATTGTTTGAAGACTCATATCATTTACTTATAAAAACAAGTTGAGCAAGAAAATCAATCTCTTGGATCTTTCTACGATTTCTCAAGTGCAAAAGTTGGACCAACTTTTCAACAAAATGCAGTGGAAATAGTAATAAGAGTAAAACAGTTCTTTAACTTGAAACTTACGGCTCCCACAGACGTCGTGTTGTGGAATCGACAAGGCGATCATTTTTCATAGAAATTGTTCGCGACACATACAATGTGTATATATATAGTGCGATCAAAACTTTAGATGATATAAGATTTTCTTTATTTGCCTTAAACATGGTATAAAGTTGTAACAGTCAGGTATTAATCTAAAGTCCACATGTTTAGCGATACAGAATATATATCAATTGCATGCAAAATAATAATTATTAGTTAATTGCAAAATTTCAGGTGGTTTTTATTTAGAGATTAATGAGCTTAGTTTTAGATTTCAAATGAACGCTCATATATTTAAAATTAATGAGTCCGCTGTTGACCTCGATCTCGCAGTTGAAAATCCATGCACGAGGTCTGTGATGATGGCATCAGCGCACCCAGAACATGAATATTCACTCAGAAATTGCTCATATTTCGGTCACCAATCTTGGAATACAATTGGAGGAAGTCAGGAAGCAGATACAGTTTTCTGCATAAAAATTCAAACTTCTGCTAAGAAATACGTGTCAATCTTCTTTTAACACAGACATACCAATGTAAACCAGATATTTATTTTTCAACAGCGTAACAGTACTTCTAGGAGTTTCAGTCAACAGGCGGATGCCTCAATTTCCCGTACGTAGGTTCATCATCTGCCTAGCCTTTTCCCAACTAAATTGGAGTCGGCTTCCAGTCAAACTGGATTCAGCTGAATGCCAGTAATTTACGTGGAGCGGCTGCCTACAAGACCTCCACAACCCATTAACTGGGTAATACGGTGCTTCATGGCAAGACTGGAGTCAGATTTACTGGCTTCTGACAATCCATAACAACAGTCAAAGATCTACAAATGACTTCCGGGACCAACGGCTTAACGTGCTTTCCGAGGCACGGAGGAAACTTGGTAGATTAAGATTGTCACCCATCCACAGAAAAACCTTGGCAAGCGCTGCTTAACCTTCATCGACTCGTGCAGCTGCCACGAGCCACGAGCCAGTACCTACATGGTAATACTTCAAAAATAATTATGATATACGACTTGTTTCGTGCCTAACAAGATGGTCTGACATCAATTAATTATATATCAGAGGCTGTTACATCACTCATTTTAAGATACTTCAGAGATGAAAACACTAATGAAAATTTTTCAAACTTTATTTTTCACTCCTTTTTCGCCGTGACTTCAAAAAGTTGTACGACTTCACTCCCTAGGGTTCCCCATCTAAGGGAGTGAAGTCGTATACCTTTTTGGTACAAAAATAAATAACTAATCGCCAGTGTAGTTTTTATCATTGAAGAATGTTTTTATCGGATCAACCCACAATTTTCATAATATTAATTTAGACGAAAAGGGATGTCCCTTCTTATAAACATTTACTCCCTTAATAACGCCACATTTTAAACACATATTTATAATATGAGAATTCCTAGGGAACATAATCCCGTGATAAAAAGTATCCTAATTCAGGATGGTATACCCGTTCGCCAAGTTTCATCCAGATTCGTTCAGCTGTTAAGACAGATAGAGTTACTTTCGCATGTATAATATTAAGTAAGTAAGTAAATTTTATTTGTTTAAACAAGGTGTACATGATACATTGCATACAAGATAATGTGTTACAGAAAAGTTCTAACATGTTCTGTCGCACATCGTGGCGTACAAATTGGTAGGAAGAGATGGTTCATAAACCGTGATAATATTCATCAAAATTACATTTCATCATTATTAATTTTGATCATTCATTAGGTATCATTACAATTCAATAAGCATATTCTGCCTAAGGCATTAAGTCCGCCTTTGTACAGTGTTTTTACTTGTGCATAAAGTTTTAATAAATAATAAATAAAGAATATTTAATTCTTTAGATACAATTCAATGTCAAAGTAATTTTATTTTAATAAATAATTACTGTCTATAATATTTCAATTCCACATTACAATTATTCCTATTATAAAAAAAATATTATTACAAACTACAATAACATGTCAAAAATACAACACTGTCATCTCAAAAACGAAAAAAAATTTCCTCTTTCAGAACTCTGTATACTGCAATATGCTCGTTCAGTTAGTTATTCGTATAGATTTACGTGATTCCACACAATTTTATTAGTTTTTTGCTGGCACGTAACTCCTGCAAGCATATTTTACGTCTACAAGCTCAGCTTTTCTCCCAAACAGTAGTGATCTGTCTTCACAACCTTCTTAAGAATTCTGTGCCGATGCTCGGAACTTTATATCTGTCTTAACAGAGATTTGTAGCATTACATCTGGGAAATATTAGTGCTATCGGAGCAGAATAATGAAAACAAACGTTGCAACTGGATTATTATAATAATACCTTATAAATATAAATTGAAATGCTGTACAGGGTTTATCAATAAAAAATAACTCTTTAAAAACCTACTAGTGGCCACCCGCGTGATTATCGAAAATTATTCCAAGGGAACATATTCCCGGGATAAAAAGTATCCTGTGTTATTCCCGACTATAATCTACCACTGTGCCAAATTACATCAAAATCCATTTAGTAGTTTTTGCGTGAAAGAGTAACAAACATTCATCCATCATCCATCCATCCTTACAAACTTTCGCGTTTATAATATTAGTAAGAAGTAAGATAGAAACAATTCTGTAATGTTTCGCTTTGCAGCGTCCCACCTTTCCGTGAACCTGCCCTTACTTGGCAATTTACAGACTTATTAATAGAAATATGCTAACCACATGATATTCTCTATAGAGAATTTTAATTTAGAATCTGCTAATCAGCATTTAAACTCATATGGTAAGAAATAGTTTAAGAAGTTAAAGTTATAGCTTTGTAAGCCATTAGAAACTAATTTACATTATATTATTTAACATTATATAGTGTACTTAATCATTTGACATATGAACTACACCTATGGCAAATGATATATAAAAATTTGCAGTGCCCTTACAGGGTACATGTACTAATACTGTGCCATGAAATTTTAATGCATGCCTACTAGTAAGTAAATAAATAAATTTAACGTCCGAAAGTAAAACCATTATTTTCGAAATATAAGAACGTTTAGATAGGTGAAGTTTACCGATGAAAACTTTATCCGCCTTTAGTAATACCGCTTTAATTTCACAAGACATCATCGATTCGGCGTCGGTTACCTACGCTCGATTAGTCTGATTTCCCATGAGTACATAAATACGCAACTTTCCCTTACGCTATGGAATCCGTATCAAGCCTAACAATCGCAAAGAGAAATATCCTTCCTAAAGAGAAATAGCTTCCCGAATATTCGATGTTTCTTTACCTCAATTTTCTAAAACGCAAGATTGTTAGCGATGGAGGACTGTTACTAAAAAAACATAAAGAGCAATTAATCCTCATGGTTTCCTAAATTTTAACGAAACTTGGATACACAAGATACGTAGTTTTACAAAGTTGGTTAAGATTCAAGAACATTTCGAAAAAGAGTTCAGAGAGAACAAGAGACAGATTTTTCTCTTTGGAAACACCGTGTGAAGTCAAGATAAAAGAATTTGCAAAACTCGTCTTATCATCAACATTATAATTAATATCATTTACCATTCAATTAATTTTCAGTAACGTTAATATTTGAAAACAATCTATAACGTTACTTCATTAATTAAAGCGAATCTGTGTGTAAAATATTTACTATTAACATTCATGAGAGCACAATAAAATTAATCTGCTCGCAAAATGTTGTTTTCAATTTTAACATTTACAAAATGGCTTTGAACGAACAGAGCGCATCAATGTTTGAAATACGAATTACGGCATTTAAAAGCATACCTAGCTTGTAGAAAGTCTATTAATTTGTATTCGGAAACGTTGTCCTGTTTATAGGTCACTAGCACTTCGCCCGCGACTTCGTCCGCGCGGATTTAGTAGGTACTCCACAAACTTCAACGCCCCCTCAAACCCTTTTTAAAGGTAAGTTTTGGAAAATTAAGCACTACGATATCCATTCAACGGTCTCAGGATCAGCCTACTATCCACCCAGTTCACCCCGTTCACCCCGCCAGAGGTTGACTATGTAAACATTGTTAGATCTGTTTCAAATTTCCCACTTTTAGCTTGTTCATTCCAATTTCCACGTAAATTGAAGTAAGCAATAATGTCCTCCCCTGAAAAATTCATCAACCCTTTTCGCCCCTTATATTTGTTATTCTTAATTTTTTATCCAAAACATTAATGCCGTGCATTAAGTTTCTCCCCAGTTAGCTCAAACCGCAACATTTTTCTTACTTAGAGCATCGAAAAATCCAAATATTTGTTATTTTTCTTTTTTTATCCAAAACATTAATGCCGTGTTTCAGCTTCATCGGACTAAGCGTTAAGATTCTCCCCAGTTCGCTCAAACCGTAACATTTTTCTTACTTAGACCATTTTTATGCCCGTCGTAACTTTAAAACGAAAGGTCCGATTTGAGTAATTTGAAGTGTAGTTTACATGTACATTATCAACCTTAATTCTAAACAAACAAACTAACTAATCTTTACTCTTTATAATATTAGTTTAGATAGATTAGATATATAATCCTGATGATGTGTCTGTTTGAGTATTATTCGCAAATTATCGGCATTCGATTGAACTGAGTCTATTAACTAATCATTAAAATGTCTTGCTATCATTTTAGGAATATTAAATTTCATAGAATTGGTTACCTCCCAAGTTGCTTTAGACTTGTTAGTGCTAGTTCCTATAAAATAGCTGTTTTGAGCCCTTTGTGTTAATTTGATCACTTTTTAATATCTCTTTGAGAATTATTTGAAAGCCGCTTTTGTATCACTATTTCGCTTTATTCTGTATTGCTATAATAAAGTTCATAATAAAGATCAAATAAGTTCATTGAACTTTATAGAATTTACTGGTGATTGTGGAATACTGAGCATACAAATGATAAAAGCACTCAATACAATTGCAAAAGAACTTGGCCCAAAGGAAATAAATACTAAAAATATTCTGCTTTTAATTTTCAAGATTAGAATCAAAATTTAGGATTCGTTGAATCTCGTGAGTTTGGAGGAATTACGTTACCCAAAAAATTGGGGCGTTTTTCAATTCTATTAGATTAAAACTCCTTTAATTGTATTAGAAGTTTCAACTACCATTACCGAAGTTAATGCAATTATCAATGTCTTCAGAACTGTTCAAAACATTATGCGCGCGTGGATTTCCTTAGCAGAGTTATTTTAGAAATGTATTTATTATACTCTTCAAAGATCTTATACTTACAATCATCAACAAATATATTTCGAAAAAGATTATTACAGGATTTTATGTTGATAAAAAACTCTATGGCCCATAACTCATTAATAGGTACCAACTCTTAACATCTTACACACGTGATAACTTTTAAACGAAATATCCGATTGAGATGAAACAAAAAGTATTTTACTTCTACATAAATACTCTTGATAACATAATGCTTAATTTCGATAAAGATTAATATTACGATACGTATTTAACGTAGTTTTTTTTCTTTAGACGATTTAATAATTATTTTGAACACAAAATGGGTTATTGTGATTAAACCATGATAGCTAGATATATGTTCTCGCGGACTTTTTTGTAGGTCTTAATGGGATCTTCTAACCCGTAGTACATCATTTTGTTCTTTTGTCAATAGTTTTTGCAGCGCACGCAAAAAAAGGTTTTTGATTTTACACCTTGTGTTACGAAATAGCAATTTTATTACGGATCCCTAATTTTGAAAAAAAAAAATATAGCCTATAGCCTTCCTCGATAAATGGACTACCCAACACTGAAAGAATCATTCAAATCGGACCAGTAATTCCAGAGATTAGCGCGTTCAAACAAACAAACAAACAAACAAACAAACTCTTCAGCTTTATAATATTAGTATAGATTAGGTTTTATGTTACATGTACCTATATTTAAATATTTTTAGAGATAGGTAGATAATATCAATCCACTGACTAGTATTGTTTATTTTAAATTTCGTCATTACGTTTTTTACTTGACCACCGTTTATTTAAAAAAATCGGCCAAACGCATGTCGGGCCACGTGCAGTGTGGGGTTCCGTAGTTGCACGTTACAATTGCCGACTTAGAATGGTGCTTTTTGTTTGATTATTTAAACACTTACTACCTATTTTACGTAACTAACAATTTTCAATGGAAAATTCCATTGAAAATTGTTTGAACGAAATTTTCTTTCTCCAAGTACATTTTATAGGTTGGTCGATAGTTTTCTTTTAAATACGTTATTTATGCTACTACCATTATTTTTAAGGTCTCTAAAAACAACCGTTTAGCTGGCAGAGGGGCGACACTTGACTCTAACAAAAATTAGCCCTTGAAAGCTTAATATTTCGCAAACGGATCCTTGGATGGAAAAATGGTTTTCGCAAACCCTCAAATTTTTAACGATCTACATATCTAACCACACCCCACTCCAAGGGATAGACGATAAAAAGAAACCTTACCTACTATACGTGTAGGTATACCCATACCCAATTCCAACTTTCTAAGCTTCTCTGAACCGCGTATAGGCAGACATGGAGGACATGGCGAAACTATAAGGGTTCCTTGTTGACTACGGTTGAACGTTACTTTCAATGGAATAGAGTTTGTGCTTCTTAAATTTAATAATTATCTCAAATTATAAATTATATACAATAATTTAAAAATAATTTTATCGAAGATTTATTGTGAAGGACGGCACGGTTGATATATGTCGGGCATGTCACTGTCCGTGAGAACCAATTCGCCACATTATCTCTGGTTGTTCCCGTCTAGCTAACGGAGAGTACTTGCATAGGCACACCCTTGTAGCCAGGATTATCCCAACAGAGAATAGAGTCCACCACACATATTCGCACCACTCTGCTGCACACCGTTTCACAGCGTCGGTACGCATCCTCGCACCGCACAAGCACGTCGCAAAGCTTTGGTGAAAACAATCACACATATGTTCACAACGCAGCTTCGCACTGCTAGAGCTGAGCGAGGTAGTAACCTCGCACACTTCTGGTGGATAAGCACCCTTACATGACAATGTTTACACACTCCTATGTAGGCAATGTAATAAAGTATGCAGGAATTTAGAATATTTCATTTTGTACTGTAAACAGAATTTGAGGCACGTTAAATGGGCCTGGTCAGCGACTAGCGGCAGGTGGATGGAATGTACTGCCTACTGAGGTAGGTACCGTACAACGATAGCTTACTCAAAGTTACTGTTACTACGTTGACTTTGGACGGAGCTTATAATTTAATTAATGATGTTTCAGACTCCTCCAGTTCACCTTTTTTTGTTTTGATATACAAGATTTATATTGGTCATATTAAAATTAGTCAAAACATGTATTTTTTAAGTAGGATTCGCTTGAGAAAACTAAATTTAACTTATTTAAAGGAGTCTCGAGATAGATTTTGAAGAAAACAAAAACTACATCATTAGATTTTTGAGAAATCGGTATTTCTAGCCAGGAATCGAACCAGTTGATTTTGAAGACAAAAACACACCCTGTACCTATAATTACACCTTTCGAAAGTGTCGCTTCTAAGGATCTTTTCTCATTTAAAAACTAAGTCCGACTTAACTGGCTGACCTATTCGGCTTTTCAGTTTTAGAAATTGGCAACACTGATTGAAAATCTACGTCCAATACTAGTTTGATCAAATATTGCACAAAAACAAATCTCAAAGAGAATTCTGCAATATACCAACTATGAAAGGCTTACAAAATACTCGATTCATATTTCTATACAACTGTAACTTTTATGCGATGAATATAGATTTATACAGCACACAAAACACAAACACCTTTCGTAACGCTTTTTAGGTTTCCATACCCGTTGGGTGAAAACTAGGCCTTTGCTGTACGTCTGTGTGGTTATCTTTATTTCTTTGGAACTATAATAAGCAGACTCTTAAATTTTTAATAGAATGTGTTTTACTTTGGCCGCATTAACTACAGAATAATAATAAAATAAAAAAATGTTAAGAATTAAGTAGTAATCTCCAATCTTGATGCAAGACTCGTATGTTTTTGAGTTATGTTTGTCTTTGCTTTAAAACAGTAATACGTAAAAGCACAAAACTTTGTATGTATGTAGTGTTAACACTCAAGTATCACAACACATAATAAATACTGGTCAGGTACGAGTCAGCCTCGCGTACCAACGTTTCGTACCACATTTTTCGACACTTGCCTTTTGACCTAGAGTAATAAAATCATTTGTGCTTATTTGCGAAATGTTACAGAACCCTGCGTATGCGAATCCGACTCGCACTTGACCAGTTTCAAACCGTATAACTTTAAAGGAGATAGAGTTACAAAATTAGTTAGGTCTATGCAAATTTCATCATTCTGAATTTCTCGTTCATGTCATCATCAATTTACAAATTAATACTTTACGTAGCTATGGTGACAAATTGAATAATGAAGAGCTTCTGCAGTAAAGCTGTAGTACAAAATTAATATCAGTGTTTGCTTCGAAAGCTGCTGTGTCACTGTGCAGAATTGAACACATAATTCATGCAATACTATCGTTCATTATACACGCTCCATAGTGTAGCTGACATATTTACTCGATAAATAACTTCTATTTACACGTTAAAACAATCCATACACCAAGCTGTAACTGCCGGTCGATTCTGTAAACATGTTGAAGTGAAGGCTTGGGTGAAGTGATCATGAGGTGAGCTGACAATCCATATAATCAAGATGGAATGACAGCTCACTTCATGATCACGTGATATCTTCATTATATGGATTGACAGCTCACCTCGTTATCACTTCACCCAAGCCTTCACTTCGACATGTTTGCAGAATCGACTACCTCGTTGGTCAAGTGGTTACAAGCGGATTCAATTCCCTGGTTAGCCAAAGAGTGCTTTAGGCAAGCATGCTCTATGGTCGACCACTTCATCGCTTTCCATCAGGTTGTGGTTGAAGGCGAGAATATCAATAATAATTTGTTTTTCCATCTGATATTTCTTTAATAGCAGTGTTTGTTTGATTTGTCTCGCTTTATGGTAAAAGACAAGTCCTATTGTACAGACGCCAGCACATCAAGCTACTCGAAACTGTAAAATTTTACCAATCAACCTTGAGCCTAATATTTTAACCCATAAAGTTGAAAATCTATAAAAGAAATTTGACAGATTCTTGTAGCTTGCTGTGCTGGCGTCTGTACATAACAGTCAAACATACCGGACCGGAACCGAAAGGTTATCCGCAACGAAGTTGAGATTTTGTCAAACTCTGCTTTAGAATGAAATCCGCCTAACTTTGTAACAAAATTAAAGTAAAGTTTGACACGTCTTCTAACTCCAAATTCTAAATTAAAAAAACTCGAATATAATTCCATAAGGCATTCTTTATCAGTAAACCTCTGAAAATGACTTCATAATGAGGTAGGATACAAAATACCGAACAATAACATAATACTAATAAAAGTACAAACACACGAATCTTCTCACGTAATAAACTAATAAGCAAGAACAAATAAAATCATCTCCTAAGTACACTATAACCCCTTTTTTTTTAAGGATGCGACATCATCAAATGACTTCTTTTGCTTTGGGTGGACCTTCCGCTCCCCCCAGAGCGGAAGAAGTCATTTCAAAAGAAGTCAGGGCGTGTAAGACTCTTACTGACTAAAACTTGTCAGTGTTCCTACTAAAGCCCTTTGCGTTCCAGGGCCGCGGTGACTCTTTCGAACAAATTCCGCAACCCTGGCAGAAGTACACTATAACCCTAGCGATAGTATCAAAACAGAAAACTGATACCTGCTCCATTTCATATCTAAAGAAAATCAACCCAACAAAAGCTGAAGAGTCTGTGCCGAAGCAAACTATTGTTCGTACGAGTACGAGTGCGGTGAGCGACCGAAACTTATAACTACCCACATTTGTGGCCAATAAATCCGTAACGTGGTAGCTCCCTAATTAATTAGACGACGTGATTAATACAGCGGGTAGTTCGACTTTATTACCCGTATAACTGCGCGAGAGTACCTCGTTGCTGTTCCTGTGTCAATAACTCGCAATGTTGTGTGACACAGGTTTGTTTTGGCTTAAATTGATAGATTTATGTTGAACTATTTTGGTTAGTTGGTCTGCTGGTGCAACGAGGATGATTTGTCGCAATAATAAGCAATGTATCGTACTACAAGAAAATTGACGAAATATCTATCAAATTCTAAGGTTTTCATTTTTGTTAATAATAATAATAATAATAATAATAATAATAATGGCAACTCTCGTTAGCAACACAAGTCGTTTT
>NDFZ01004731.1:61686-146420 GCA_002192655.3 Mamestra configurata | reverse complement strand
CGCTGGTGGCACGAAAATCCCGAACTTCTATAGAAGTGCTTGGCGGTGAAAAGGTTAATTTATGATACTGAACTGTACTAGGTCAAAAGCAGTCAATCAACAGCTTTAAAACAATACAAAACATTAAAACTAATTAAGATATTCTAATATCATTAGCAAATAGAAAACTAGCCACAATAATTAAAAGGTATTCTTCAAAATGAAGACAAATAAATCTTTACTTTGTCTTTACATGACAAACAGTTCATTTCAATTTCACAATACATGACGACACCTTTTGTCATCTCGACGGGCCCACTATTAAAGATAACCGATACAAAGTAGCACCGATTCCCGCGACCATTGCCAAGCTGGTTATCGTACGATTATGGAACGGGGGCGGTACCACGGACCCCGGCACTATGCCGCGGAACCGGTGCGACCGGCCGTGGACCGCGGGACGGTCGAATCACTCAACGGGACCAATTTATCGATGCGTCCCATCACTATTCTATTGTCTCAATCTGAATTTGACGAAGGCTGTGGAATGTGCAATCTTTGTTGGGATGCTGTATGTGTGCTACATAACTTCTTAAGATATTCGGCTTTCGGAATGTAATGCTGCGTGATTTTTCACTGATGACATAATTATGTATTTGTTTAGTAAATTAATTTGCCATTCAACGCAGCAATGCTGCCGATTTTCTGGGCACTTATCCCATTCAACGAAGTGGATGATTTTTTTGATGCCCAATGATTTATTTTGTTTTTATACGCGTTTGTACATAATTTCGCGAATTTATTGGTCTAGTAATTTTGTTGTATTTAGTAGTAGTGGCCCGCCCCGGCTTGTATATATTTTTTTTACATAATTTTCTTTCATAAAAACCTTCTCCTGACAATAACAAACATAACAAAAAAAGAATTAGCGAAATTGGTCCAGCCGTTCATCCGTGATACCGTGACCAAGGGAAATAGGGATTCATTTTTATTATATAGATAATATAATATATAAGATTTACTTTAGGTGACCTGTACATAGTACGTAAATCGGTTGCAATGATCATTTCTGTGATCCTATGTTAGTTGTAATAATTGGACCCAGATATGTGATAGGCAAAAGGACGCGATGCAAAAAAGAAACATTTTTTTTTCAATGAGAAATATTTTTTGAGCTTTACTACTAAACCTTGCGCATGTGGTGCTTTATCACCCGTTATAAATAACTATGCCTACTAATTAATTATTTAATCAAGCCAGCGTGTTTTATTTAAACATCTAATTTATTCTGAACACACGTGGTTTGCATTCCATTCATTGGACATGACTACATAATGTGTACTCATGCCAATCAATGAATTAAATATTTATTTATGAACCAATAAAGCCATTAAATCATTCGGGGGTCTAGTGATGCGTCTGCGCAAAATGTGCCTTCGGGTTATCGATAGTTGTGGAGACAAATTGTTTTTTACAAGGTCGAAAAATATGTGAAAGTTACTTCTGTAAAGTGTGATCCTTAATATTTATTCCTTTTTTTAAATATTGCTACTTGTATCAAAAATATCAAGAACTTTTTATACGAATATTAGCTTTTCTATCAGAAAGGTGTTGTACCTGCCGTTCTTATAATATCGATAAACCAAACAGTCGATGGTACATCGATACGATAGATAGTCAATATGGCGGTCACGGCACTTCTCATTGATCTAGCGGTCAGTTCTCATAACTAAGCTCTGTTTATTGTTTAGAACGTATAGTTAACTGTAGAGTTATTTTGTGACCGATTGTCATGCGATCGAATGGATGGTTAGGATTCTATGCGGTCAGGAACGATATTTGTTCCTTTAGTCAAGAACACATAATAATTTGGAATTGTATAAGAAATCTTTAAAGCTTCCTCCTGGACAGGCCTAGCCTAGTGTAGGAAGTCGTTGAAAATTCATTGTAGCTTATTTTATAAAAACAACCTTATGTTCTTTTTAGGGTTCCGTACCCGAAGGGTAAAACGGGACCCTATTACTAAGACTCTGCTGTCCGTCCGTCTGTCTGTCTGTCCGTCTGTCACCATACTGTGAACCCTTNCCGAAGGGTAAAACGGGACCCTATTACTAAGACTCTGCTGTCCGTCCGTCTGTCTGTCTGTCCGTCTGTCACCATACTGTGAACCCTTATAGTTAGACAGTTGAAATTTTCACAGATGATATATTTCTGTTGCCGCTATAACAACAAATACTTACTAAAAAACGGAATAAATTAAATATAAATACAACAAACGTATTTATAGATGTACGGAACCCTTCGTGCGCGAGTCTGACTCGCACTTGTCCGGTTTTTTTTTCTATTTGTAGACACGCGTTTGACCATAATCTCACCTGATGGTAAGCGATGATGTGGTCGACGATGGAGCACGCTTGCCTAGAAGTAACCTATTCACTCTTGACTTAAAGACTCCCAGGTTGTAGCTACCAGGAAACACAGACTCCGGCAAGGAATTCCACTCCTTAGCTGTACGTACAATATTTTAGAGTGTTATTTACAACGCACAAAACGTTTTGTGTTCCCAAAACGTTTCTGTGTGTTTTATCTGTGTTGTATTTTTCTTAAATTTTATTCTTATTCTAATTTTTAACAGACCTTCTCATTAAAGAAGTTAAGTACACTACCTATTTTACAAAACAGTAATACAACCTTGCACAATTCTATTACAGCTTCATAAGTACCCACTTAATAAGGTTGAATAAAATGGGGCTGATTCACCTTGTTCCTCTTTTAGGATGGGAAATGACTTCTTCCGCTCTGGGTGGAGCGGAAGGGCGTATCAAACTCTTACTGACTAAAACCTATCCGTGTTCCTTCTTAAGCCCTTTGCGGTGACTCTTTCGAACATTTTCTGCAACCCTGGACCTTGTTCCTCTTTCTAGTACAAACTGTGTTACGGTGGGTTTCCTCGGAGTATTTAGACTTAAAAAAAAAAACCATTTTAGAAATACATTTGGTTCTACCTTTCGTCTCCTGGGGCCCTAGATGAAATTACTTTTATTCAGCGATAGCGGTTTTTAAAAGTCCATGTCTGATATTGACCACGTGATCTTTTGGGTAGGCCATACTTTTTGACCATAATCGTTATCAGAGATACATAATTCGTCTTCCATTTTTTTTAATTAAGCGTTTGAAGTTCAGTATTTCTCTTAACTCTGCTTCAGTCTGAAAACCTGTCACGGCGTTAAAGTTGCCACGTTTTTAACTATTTTTACTAGTTTTTTTGTAACTTACACTGTTCGTATGTAAGTTGTCCCGTCAAAATTGCAAACCATTTTTCGACCATTTGTTGGTATCCGATTGAGCTTAAATTTTGCACACACCTTTAGATCTGGTGACAATATAATGTGCAATACTCAATCCTATAATAATTTCAATATGGCCGCCGCTCCAAGATGGCGGATTACATATTTTTCTCAACCCCCTTAATATGGTTATCAAATGAAAGGGCTTGAAGAGTAGAAAACGATAAAGTTAGTAACATCACACTAAATCCAATATGGCCGCCGCTGCAAGATAGCGTATTAATATTTTTTTTACAACCCCCTTAATATGGGTATCAAACGAAAGAGCTTGAAGAGTAGAAAACAATTACAAACTTATTAAAAAAAAAAATATACTCAATTCAGAAACCCGCCTTACTGAACTTTGATCATGCTTTCTTGTAGATATTTCCTGTGACAGAAATATCAATTTAATATCTTAATTAAATGCAGCTATCTGCTGCTAAATTAAAACAATTTATAAAGCCTGTCTCATAAGCTTTGGGGAGCACAATCACAATCCCATACTCATAAATATGTCCATACTAATGTACCTTAAAACTTGGCTACCATATAATCTACTAAGACCTCGTGTTCTGCCCACCCTCTATCCGAAACAACTACAAAGTTCATTCGAACAGCGCTTCTTGTTCCTGATGGCTCAATCGAACCGCGCTTGTAAATCAAAACAAGTGCTGTACGCAGCCATTCAGCCGGCGAGATGAACCGTGACCCGCAGGTCAGATCAAGGATCGAATAGCCATACGCCACAAAATGCAGTGGGACAAGACAAATTGTAGCTGATGAATTTTTTTTAACAACTAGCTTTTGCCCGCGATAATACAACTTGTATCAGAATATGCGCAATACCTGAATAGGGATCATTGTTCTCATCATTATGAACAACTTTTACTATGGGACCAACACTGATATCGCGTTAAAAATTAACTGCCCCATTCATTTTTGTGCAAACAGTAGGTACTGATCAGCTATTTCTTTTTCGCAATTTCGGGGCTGGTCCCATATTAAATGTTGTTCATAATGGTGAGTACAATGACCCCTTTTCAGGTATTGCGTTTATTCTGTTACCCGTTGTACAAGCGGTAGTGCGTAAAAAAATCAATCAATTACTGACACTTACCTGTATTGCCGCTCCCTGCATTGATGTCAGGTTAATTTCACCACTCCCGTGCGCCCAATTCTGTTATTCTGTGGCTCTAAGGACAAAAGTGTTAAGGCGAGGCGTTTAAACAATGTTTATAGGCGTGACGTCACAGAATGACGAGCATCTATGAAGAACATTTATTTTGTTTTTGTTTGTCCAAGCTTCGACAGGTCTGTGACATGGATGAATGCTTGTGTCATTGTTTTACAATGACATCAATATTTGTTGAATTTTATGTGTTTTATGAACCATTGATTTATTTATTTGGTGGCTCTAGTAAAGTATTTAGTACTAGCTTCTTTCTGCCCGCGGCTTCGCTCGTGTTCAAGTTTAATTTTCATCATCCATCTTCAGGGTTACATCTTTTGCTGTACCAGAATTCAACAACAAAACCAAAGAAAACACATTTATAATATTAGATCATCATCTGCCTAGCCTTTTCCCAACTATATTGGGGTCGGCTTCTAGTCAAACCGGATTCAGCTGAATACCAGTATTTTACATGGAGCGGCTGCCGACCAGACCTCCACAACCCATTAACTGGGTAACACGGTAGTTTTTGGCAAGACTGGAGTCAGATTTACTGGCTTCTGCCAATCCATAACTACTGCCAAAGATCTACAAATGACAGCCGGGACCATCGGCTTAACGTGCTTTCCGAGCCACGGAGGAAACTCGGTATGTTAAGATGGTGTGGACCCATCCATTTATAATATTGCATATGATAACTAATATATAATTTATAACATTAGTTATCACAATACAATTCTCCTTATAACTCTCCTAGAAGCATCCGAACGTTTGTATTGACTTTGTTGTTCTACAAAACTAACTCAAATACATAATTGAAATCTTCAACAACCAGCTCTGTTTACCATTCACACAATTCCTACCATTAACCAATAAAGATAACCACAAAATAATTACCCAGAGCGTTGTCCAACTGACGTGGCTAGTCTGTGGCGCCTTTGCCTACGAGTATAATTACGGTACAAAGCCGTGATCGTAAGATAAGCGAGAAAAAATGAGGGATCTGACAGGAGCACAGCCTCCATTGACGAGCGTGACGGGGCGACGACCCGCCTGACAAGTCCAGTTGGATATTATCACGCCTCGATTCTAAGACGGGGTAAGCAGGAGTGTCATTGATCTACGTACTTAGATAGACTTAAAAATTAGAGTGCCAATTCTACTAATTTTCAAACAACGTTTGCGACTGAGATGCGAATGCGACGTTGCTTAAACAATAGTAGAATTCACTCAGATTGTTTTAGTTTGAAGGTCATTTGCACTTTTTTGACTTTATATTTTTGCTCTAATAAAAAACAGTCTATTTGCCATCATTTATGTTCAGTTTCTTAAGCAGTCACAAAGTTGCCTTACAAACTATTTTCATTAACAACATTTGATTGATGTAACGACAAAGTGGTAGGTAAGTATATATCTTCTCTCGATTTTGGCTCTTCCTAATTTTTCAACAGTCGACAACAGAATATCCAATAACAATGGAACAACAATTTTATAGTTAATAAAAAAAATTGTAGCTTACTAGACTGCCGGCCTTGTGAAATTCTAAATAATTCCCAAGAAAAAATTCTCTCGATGCAAAACGTTCCCCATGTCATATTCCAGGACATTGTCTACCCGCGTGCTAAGTTTTATCCAAATACGTTCAGGCGTTCAGATGTGAAACGGTAACAGAAAGACTTACTTTCGCAATTATAATACGAGTGTTAAGTTACTAGACTACAAAGCCTCAATATTTAAAACCACTTTTTTCAAACCGACTATAGATGCAATCCACGCTTACCAATGGACGTTTAGTCAACCAGTTCACCTAAACGGTACAACAAACATGTGCAAAACAAATAAATATCGGTTATCTCATAAGATCGAATCCCTCATATCCGCCGTGTTATGCGCCTGCGCACCCAATCAACAGCTGATCTTATCTCCAAGACAAACTGCCCCCCAATGGCTTCAATTATCCCTATGTATTTGCATATGCGTGACTGTTTGAATTTATGCTTTCATAGATTGTTATTTATAATCAATATGATTTCTGAAGCTAAATTATTTTAATCTGTGGTAGATCTAGAGTTATCGTGGCGTTATGTTAGTGTTAGATCAATTTTTGCTATAGATACTGGCTTTTGCACATGGCTGCGCTCCCGTGGCCTTCCTCTGAAAATCGAGGCTTATCCCTGATTAAAAAGTAGCCAGTGAAAAACAAAGTCAGTTTACAGGTGGAATTAAAACTAATGGCGAATCGGAACACTTCGCGAGTCGCTGCGCAGTAGCAAATTCATGTAACAGCGGAGGTAAAGGCTTCGCAGACGTCATTAATCGACCTATTATTTCCTAATACTCCAGATATTACCATTTACAAAAAACAAAGAAACAAACAATTAGGTATAGATAGGAATCTGCAATAAGAGTCGGTCTTTAACCTTGCTCAGAGGGCCAATTGAGTGCCAATTCTAATCATTTTTAACCATTTGCCATTGTCACGTATACATGACAAGCAAACGCGTGCCCTATACGCCAAACGTCATAAATATGTGACAAAGTACGGCGACTTTGTGGCTTGGCGTCAGGGGCACGTCAGTGCGTTTATGCTCTGACGTTCAAACTGTTAAGCAACGTTCGCACTAGCATTTCAGCCGCAATCTGTCAAAAATATATGAGACAAGTTAAAAATTAACTATCCTCTGATAACGCTATATTTTGCTCAGCAATTTTTTTTTTTTAATTTTTTTTTATTTAATATGGGTTTGCTCTTGACTCTAGTCTAGGTCATAGATGACAGAGACAAAGTCGACGATGGAGCGAGCTTACCCAGAAGAAGCCTGTTCACTCTAATTTTGAAGAGATTAGGGTCGTATGCGTTCGGAAACACAGACGCAGGCAGAGAGTTCCACTCCTTTGCTGTGCGCATTATAAAAGACGTTTGGAAACGTTTAGTGCGAATTGGTGGAATAGCAACAAGGTAGGGATGGTAACTTGCAGTGCGTCTAGATGTCCGATGGTAGAAGGGGGCCGGTGGGATGAGATCGTGGAGTTCCTGGACACTCTCCCCGAAGTACAATCTGTAGAAGACCGACAAGCAGGCAACCTTGCGGCGATGAGCCAAGCTGTGAAGCTTGGCATCCACCAGTCTTACGTCGCCAATGAGCCTTTTAGCTCTGTGTTCCACCGAGTCAAGCGCGGTCGGTTCATAGATTTAAATATGAAATAATTATGATTTCATTTAAATCTATGAACTAGGACACTGGTCTGACCGGTTTAGCGCACATTACGTCACCGCTTCCTGGCTGATACGATCATAACCTGATGATGGAGATAAATAAATCATTTAAGTTTATGTTTATTTGATGTCTGTGTTAAATGGCGTCTAAGAGAGATACGAGTCTTTCTATCGATAGATTATAAAATCGACACCTTTATTATTTTTTTATTTTAGCTAATTGTGTCCCACTGCAGGGCAAAGGCCTTCCTTTCTTCCTTCCAGTCCTCTGACTTTGGGCAAGTGTTGACCAATCCTGCCGATAGGCGTCAAGCTCGTCCCGCCGTCTTCGTCTGGGTCTTCGCGATGTCGTCAGGCATTTTCTGGGGTCATTAAATAAACCAGAACTCCTTTATTCAAATAAGGCTGGGAGTCAGAACTATTTGAACGTCAATGTTACATAAAGACAGTCCCCCCGTCACCACTTCTTAGTGATTTAGCTGGGTAAAAGAAGTGGCGCAACAAATTTCCCAGCATCTATCTGTTAAGCTCGAATAACTTGTATTTGTAATGTAGTAGGTACCTTCAGGTAATTATGTTTTACGATACATGAACATAACATTAAAAGATTCGTGTAAGCTAGCTCTCTCCATCATGCCTTATTAATAACCTTTTCCAACAAAACTTCCCGACCCCCAACATCTTTAGAACTTTATCGCAGCTCACTCGTGATTTTTTCCAAAAGTCATGATTGAGGAGTACTAAAGAGTCATTCAAAGCAAAACAGTAAAAGCCGTTAAATCCACCAAAATTTCCAACTTCCTGCACAAAAAAAGATTTTACCCACAGCACAATTACAGGCATTTAAACGTTATTAAAATAAAATTGGCACGAACAAATTACGTGAAATTAATTTGCACAGCCAATTTGTAGAGAATTTGTCGATCGGCCGCGGCTCGGCGCGTCATGCGCGTAATAAACATGAAATGTTAAATATGGCGACCATTTTGTCAGTAGGGCTGATGCTTTAAGATGGCATAATGTTATTTAAGCACAAACAAACTAAATAGAGAAAATACGATAAAAAAACAGCGACAGTCGGCAGCCGAACATTCGTTGTTATGTAGAGCTTGGCCGAATATTCGGTTTTTGTAAAGAGCGTGGCCGTATATTTGATATTAGCTGTGCCCGCGACTTCGTCCGCGTGTAATAGTGTCTTTGGGTAACATTTTTAATTATTTAGGCTAATAATTCTACAAATAAGACACATACGTATAAATCAACTTTTAATGTCATATTTATTTATATCGAATCAACACTAACAGCCTATAAAATAAGTTTCAAGATTCTAGCTCTAAAAATGTTGTAAAGGGTTGTAAATTCAACTCGTTACAACCCTTTTTTCTCATTAAAAAGTAGCCTATGTCCTTTCTCAGGCTCTAGACTATCTGTGTACCAAATTCATTTAAATCGGTTCAGCATTTTTGGCGTAAAAGCGCGACAGACAGACAGATAGACAGAGTTACTTTCGCATTTATAATATTAGTAAGGTATAAGGTATTTGAATAGAGCCTTGCCGAATATTCCGTCCTTTAAAAAGAGCGTGGCCGAATATGCAGCACTTCATGGAGTACGTGACCGAATATTCGGCGCTTCGTAGAGAGCGTGGCAGAATATTCGGCGCTTCGTAGAGAGCGTGGCAGAATATTCGGCGCTTCGTAGAGAGCGTGACAGAATATTCGGCGCATCGTAGAGAGCGTGGCAGAATATTCGGCGCCTCGTCGAGAGCGCGGCAGAATATTCGGCGCTTCGTAGAGAGCGTGGCAGAATATTCGACGCTTCGTAGAGAGCGTGGCAGAATATTCGGCGCTTCGTAGAGAGCGTGGCAGTATATTCGGCGCCTCGTCGAGAGCAAGGCAGAATATTCGGCGGTTGGCAGAAAGCTTTTTGTTTTAGCCATGAAGAATTATTAACTTGCCCCTTCTCCTTTTTCTTATAACACGTGCTAACGAAAAAATCTCAAAACGTGATCTGGTAACATGGCCTGGGGCGTTTGTGGCGTCACTTCTTCTTCCCAGCTAAAACACTAGGAAGTGGCGAGGCATTATTGGGGACTGTTTTTTCGGGTTAAAGTTAAAAAAATCAGCCGAATTAAAAAACTGACTTTTGGTTTTGCTAGGATCTAAGAGTCTATCTGCTAACTGTAGCTGACTATCCAAGTTACGCAAGGTTACTCCTATCATTTAATGTAATCTCCTGTAGGATAATAACCGAAATGAGTAAAGTTCATAAAATAATCGGCAGCCCTACGATCCAACACAGGTGGGAATTTCATTCGAGTCTCACAGTTAGCGGGATCCACCGAATCGATCTAACGGAACGAGCCAGGACTTTGTTTCGACTATCATTACTTGATCATTCACATCCATCAAATGAAAACCTGGGTCAGCTAACAGGAGGTTTTGGGTTTTTAAATAGGTAAATAGACAGTTAAAGATTCGTTTGTTTATTATTTTCAGTATACTTTTATTCAATTAATTTCAAAAAGTTTTTAAAATCCTATTTCAATAAAAAACACACACATTTAATAACATAAAATAATAGTAGCCCACCAGTATCATGAGCAGTGTCCAAGCTACCGACGGTCAGGACTCCAGAGAGAGGAACCTCCTAGCAATGCGAGCCGTGTCCAGAAGTACCGCTTTCTGAATGAAGCCTTGATCCAGCTGTCTAACGAGAGCCTCCTGAGGTGCTGGTCGAGGCTCGTAGCTATTAAGCCATTGGCTGACACGACTATCGGTAGAATGATTGCTGAGTTTACATCCCAAGTCAAAATATTTAATTTGCTTATCTTTCTCGGCTTTGATGAGAAACTCGTTTTGTCAATTACATCGGTTATTTTTATTATTGATAGGTACGCGTTTGACCACTATCTCACCTGATGGTAGGCGATGATGTGGTCGAAGATGAAGCACGCTTGCCTAGAAGTAACATATTCACTCTTGACTTAAATACCCCAGGTGGTAGCTATCTGGAAATACAGACTCCGGCAGGGAATTCCACTCCATAGCTGTACGCACAATTAAAATATTCCCAAAACGTTTTGAGCGTATGGGTGGAATGTCCGCCATGGCGTGTGGACGTTCCAAACAAAGAAACATCGCAAAAAGTTCGAAATGTATGGGATGCATCCAACCAAATGAGTATCTGACCTGACCTTAATGGACCAGTCCAATTCGTCAGTCAAAACAGATTCAGCAGAATACCACCCACACGGTATTTCTTGGCAAGACTGTTCTCAGATTTCCTGACTTCTGACAATCCGTTACGACTGCCAAAAGTCTACAAATGTCTTAACGTTCTTTCTCCGGCACGGAGTTGTCTCGGAAAACATACGTTGAGATGGTCACCCATCCACAGACCGACCTCGGCAAGCGTTGCTTAACCTTGAGGATCGACTCTCGCGGCTGTTATTATTTAGCCACGTGTTCCCCGAGAAAAATCTTTCTACACTCTGCCTTTTATTTACAGTGGTCATGCTTTGAACCCTAATTCAGTACCCAAAGGGTAAAAACGGGACCCTATTACTAAGACTCCACTGTCCATCTGTCTGTCTGTCACCAGGCTGTATCTCATAAACCGTGATAGCTAGACAGTTCAAATTTTCACAGATGATGTATTTCTGTTGCCGCTATAACAAAAAATAATAAAAAAGAAATAAAATTAAAAATAAAAGGGGCCACAAGAAACATGTTCTTTTCGGTTTATGATACGGAACCCTCCGTATGCAAGTCCAACTTGCACTTGGCCAGTTTTTTTGGATGGTAAATCATCAAATGACTCATTCCGCTTTTGGCGGAGTGGAAGGCAGTGTCCGACTTTTACCGACTAAAACAAACCCGTGTTCTTCCAAATGCCCTTTGCGTTCCAGGGCCGCGGTAACTCTTTCGAACGATTCCGAAACCCTGACAGACAGTGGCCATGCTACGCACGCGTGCCATAAGACTTGCCTGTTGGTCGAGTGGTTAGTGACCCTGACTGCTTAGCCGGAGGTCGTGGGTTCGATTCCCACCCATGACAAATCTTTGTGTGATGAGCATGATGATTTGTTCTGTGTCTGGGTGTAATTTGTCTATAATATGTATGTATTTAGAAATATATAAGTATGTTTATCAGTTGTTTGGTTGCACAGGCTCTGCCTAGTTTGGGATCGGATGACCGTGTGTGAGTTGTCCCAGGATATATATATAAGCAAGTAACGTGTTTGAGATAACTTATGTAGTTGATAATATGCTAAAATCAGATCGAGTTTGTTCGCGGCTCTGGCACCGTTGGTTCCGCGAACTTGGCCACACAAGCCGCGCCACGGGGCTGCATAGTCTGACCCAGTTATAATACGTCCTCTTAATACCAATCATCACGCTTGCTATAAAACTGTTGACTTAAACTAAGTAGAATTATAAATATTTGTGGTTGTAAGAATCAGATCGATAGCGTTCTGTAGATTCTGCCAACCCCTTCGGCTGAAAGACGTGTGTCTATGTTTGTGTGTCTTAGGAAGATAGTCCATATTCTTAATTTGTAAAAAAAATCCATGTCTAAAACCGAAATAACATGTCATTAAAAAAATCACAGAGAGAGTTTATTAACATGGAGTGTTGCTAATTTGAGAATGCAAATACGGACGGACATTATTGTACCATCAAGTCTGCGGGAAGCAAGAACAGCAAATGCTCTTGCAGCAGTCGTATGCATTGGAACTGTCAACCAGAATATATTGTTAATTGGTGGCTATCGGACCTCAGAAAGTAGAGAAAGGTATCTACAGTATCAAATTAGATACTTCTTCGACAACTTAACGAATATATAAGTTCTTAAAATGCTTGTCATTCAATCTTTATACCTAAAAAATCTGCGCTCAACTTGCTCTAGATTAACTGTGTGCTACAAAATATGCACATAATTGTCCTCCATCATGCCTTTCATATTTACACTTAGACTTCCTACAACTCCTCGGGAATTACGTCCAAACAAGCTGCTCTAATGTACCGGTTGTTTGATTTATAGGTGCGCGGGCGCAGCCTGCCCTGAATTGATTGTGGACTGCATAAGGTCTAACAGAGTATAACGTCATCATTTGTTTGTTACTGATGATTGGATGAGAAAGGAGGGTACCTACGTAATAATCTATTGTGACTGCCTTTTTTATGGATGGGAAATCATCAAATGACTTCTTCGTCTCTGGGTGGAGCGGAAGGGCGTGTCAGACTCTTACTGACTAAAACCGATCCGTGTTCCTTCTAAAGCCCTTTGCGTTCCAGGGCCGCGGTGATTCTTTCGAACAAATTCCGCAACATTCTGAATGCCTTTTTTTATTTGAAGGATGGGAAATCATCAAATGACTTCTTCCGCTCTGGGTGGAGCGGAAGGGCGTGTCAGACTCTTACTGACTAAAACGCATCCGTGTTCCCTTTGCGTTCCAGGGCCGCGGTGACTCTTTCGAACAATTCCGCAACCCTGGCAGAACATTCTGAATGCCTGCGAACATAATAATAATCATATAACATTAAATGTTACCATGACATCCCCGTTGAGTCTCTTCCAGGTCGCCAGGTTCAACCAAGGCACTAATTCTGTGACCCCTGGGGTCAACTGCTCCGGCCGCCCTATACTTAAGGCCCCGCTGTATGTACTAGGTCCATCATTTAATTTTTTCGAAATTGATAATTTCAGTTATTATCGTAATGACTGGACTTTGAGGTCTTTTAACAAAATAATAAAGGGTCTGTGAAGGTCAGTGGGATACCTGTAATTTGTGAAATATATTTTAATGAGCGAAGATGTTGGTATTTTTTATTTCTTTTTTTATTTAATATGGGTTTGTTCTTGACTCTAGTCTAGGTCATATATGACAGAGACAAAGTTGACGATGGAGCGAGCTTACCCAGAAGAAGCCTGTTCACTCTAATTTTGAAGAGATTAGGGTTGTATGCGTTCGGAAACACAGACGCAAGCAGAAAGTTCCACACCTTTGCTGTGAGCATTATAAAAGACGTTTGGAAACATTTAGTGCGAATTGGTGGAATAGCAACAAGGTAGGGATGGTAACTTGCAGTGCGTCTAGATGTCCGATGGTAGAAGGGGGCCGGTGGGATGAGGTCGTGGAGTTCCTGGACACTCTCCCCGAAGTACAATCTGTAGAAGACCGACAAGCAGGCAACCTTGCGGCGATGAGCCAAGGTATAAAAATGCAGGGTGGGTGAAAACCAGCGTTGGGGCTCCGTCTCACACATGAGACTGAGACCCAGCATACCTATTGCTGAGTGATGGCCGTTTTATGCAGATGTTATGCTGGCACTTCACTTGGCCAAGTAACGCGAATATTTGGGAAAATACGCCAAGTGAAGTGAGTGCCTCCTTGACGCATTTTAATTTTCTCGTTTTTTTTTTTTTTTTTCAACCTGAATAAGTTGCTTATTTGTTTCCTTTGTTATCGCCATGCTTAGCGCAAATATACGTTTTTTCATTCTTGCTTGCTTCCACGTAGCTTTGAAGCGTTTAATTTGTCTGTATAGATTATAAATGCCCGTCATTTACAGCGTCGGGCGCTTTGGTGGTCTCCTGTTTGGCAATTCTTAAATTTACCTAGTACTCTTGGGTCATTCTGGCTTGAGCCTCCAGAGCCCCCTCAGACTTGACCATTAAAGAACGAACGGATGGAGCGGTTCCCAATGGACCCAGAAAAATATAGATAATAATAATCGATATCGTGAATGTCGATTGTAATCCCAAGGGAACATACTCGGGGCATAAAACATAACTATGATAGCCTATGTGCTATTCCAGACTTTAATCTATCTCTGTGCCAAATTTCACCCAGATCCGTTCAGCCGTTCTATCGTGATTGAGTAACAAACATACATCAATTTAAATAGAAGGAAGATACTTAATCCGACCACCCTGCAGATCTGCAAACATCACTTTAAACCGAGTATCTTAATATAATTCACGTACTAGTTAGAGTGACGTAGAGCTCGGTTAAACTCGGAAGCGATCGCGACTGATCGGCTTACGGTCGTCGTTGCCTTAAGCCCTGCTTAACCCAGTTTGCAATACACTTTGTCAGACATGTTAATAGATTGGCGGGTAAATAGACCTCCTTGAACTGAGATGGAGTTAGTACTCCATCTGAGTCTTGTTATTACTGTTATTAAGTTATTTTTTATCGTTTACTAAACATTAACATTTATAATATTTTATATTATTATAAAACGTTTATTATTTTTTTGAACTTATTTCTTAAAACAAACAAAAAATAGTAGCCCACCGGTATCGGGAACAGGATCCAAGTTACCGGTCAGGGCTACAGAGAGAGGAACCTCCTAACAATGCGAGCCGTGTCCAGAGGTATTATTAAATATATTATAAACATTTATATTATGACATTTTGGCACACTTCTGGGAAACCCTAAAAAAATAATAAAATTAAACCAACAATGTTATTTAGTAACCAACTATTTATTGTTAAATAGTTCGCGGATTTTTCAAGTAAATATTCGAACATTTCGGAATAGTTTTAAGTTTTGTCAATAGATGGCGTTGTTACTTGAGAGCCAGTTTCTGAATCTCGGTGTTAAGATTCTCCGGCGCTTAACTAGGTCAAAAATGTAAAATTTGTCTTTTTGTGAGCAGCAAGCACTGTGGATACTTATATTATACGCGCTTAGTATAAAGTCCAGTGTTTAATTAACCATCCTCTCCTAGTCGACCTTCGTTCACGGATTTTATATCTTCCGCCCAGCTCTATTTTTGTGGAGGTTGCTGGTGGGTGTCGGTAACCAGCTGCTCCATACAAGGTGCCATTCTATCAGCAAATGCGATTGTCGAAATGCCAAAATGTAAGGGATCACGTGACATTTCCAATGCGGAAATGTCACGTGATGCTCTGGAATTGACAAATCACTCCCAAACTTTTTTGACGTTTTGACTATCGCCTTCGCCACGCTCGCTACCGCTGACAGAATATATAGAGGTATAGAGCAATCAATTGAATACCCCGACCCTTGCTCGAGCCAGCCCGCGTCGCTGAGCCTGTAGTCTTAAATTCGCCCCTTAATAATAATTCTAGTTCGATCCAGCCCGTCCCTAGCTGTCCTCCCCCCAGCGCCGCCCTAAGCCGAGGCCCGTACCCCACAGGGGGTGCCCTGGCTGGAGGCTTTAATATTATATTAAGGCCACTACAGGCAAGCCCGGTTAAGCAGTCGACAACCTTATAAGTTGAAGTGCGAGACGCCACTGACAAACAAAAAAAACCGTTGAATAGGTAGGTGCTAGCCAACGATTTTACCGCACTTGTGCGAGATACCATTCAATGCGTGCGTAAAAGCGGTGGGGTAAGCCAGTTTTCGAGTAAATAAATGTGTTAAAAATTAATTATTATTTTATTCGCGTCATACAAATGTGTCTACCTCCTTATACAGGTACGAACAGACACGATCTTACTCGTAAATATAATCGTTCCGAGCGTGCCGAATCGATTAAGTCTTTATCGATTCAGCATCGAAGTAGGACGATGAAGTAATCGATTCAGATTGTTTTGTGGCATGTACAATTTGTCTTGAAGTATAGAATGGGTTTGGTACAAAATCTATCGAGTTAGAGTCGGGTTTGTGGAGAATTGATTATCCGATCGATACTGCTTTTTTAAGTAAATGTTTTTCTTAGGAACAAGTTAAAAGTAACTGTCTGTAACATGATTGTTACGTGTTGACTTCCTAGATTTATACCTATATAGCTATTTCACGTAGAAGAAACGAATGTCCGGTAAAACTTCACAAAAATCGCCACTAATGTCAGAATAACTGTGATATTTTTGCTACTTTTCCTAATTCCTTTTTAATAGTCAGATAACTTTAAATTAGAAATAAAAATGGCGCTTATGTCATCATATTTATTCTTCTGTCAAAAGTTACCTGATGATTGAAAAATCAGCACTAATTCAAATGTCGTACAATCACACTAGAATATTATATTGTGATCGGTGTCAGGTGAAATTATAGTCTTATTTTTTTTTAAATACTTCAATTTATTCGTAAATTAATACTATTTACGATTTACAATAAATGTCTCAACCGTCAGGCCTAACGTTCTAATTCACAATGGCCGCCGTCGTTATACGTCACTTTCGACTATCTGTCAAATGTGACATTTTCATTGACATTCACTTATTTATTAAATTTAGGGATCGCTAACAATATGATCCAATAAGCAGACGTGCTTATTATCCTCCCTTATAAGAAGCGTGCAGGTCCTATTAGGTGGCAGCTCACAGAAGTGTCAATGTGAAGTTCTTATGAGGTAAAATCTTTTATTTTCGCCACTAGATGGCACTGCCCACGCCTAGAACGTTTGCGAAAGAACTATAGGTGGCAGCACAGAAGCGTGAATGTCAAGAGTTGAGGTAAAAGTTTCAAATTTACAACGCTAGATGGCATGGTTTACGCTGTTCACGTTCGCAATCACAATTTATTTGTGATAGGCACTGCATATCTTATTCTTCCATATACCTATCTCTCCACTTTTCAAAGTACATACTAAAAATCTCAATGAAATAATGACATAACAGGGCTTATCATCGGCGGGTTAACGAGACCGCAGTGAACGGGTTAGCCAGCTAGTGCTTTTAGCCTGTCACTGATTACGGAGCACCACGATGTTAAAGTCAGTATTATCGCTCTGCTAATATACTCAAACGGTTTCGACACACCCTGTGTCAGTACCACTTAGGATTCTGTCTTTTTCTGTTAATCACTTGAACCTATTACCAGTGATCGGATAATCGGGAGCTAATATACCTAAACTTCACTTTATTTCCACGAAAGTATAGTACGGACATGCTTTTCAGAATCCCGGATCCCGGAATCTGATCAAAATGAAATTAATAAAAAAAAATGCCCGCATACAAAATATAGTTTATTTTTATTCGGTATAGAGTTAACTCGTTGTGAACTCTCATTTTAATTTTTATAGATATTCCATTTGTTTTCAATAAAATAAAGGTACTAAATCAAAATAACCACTGCACTGCATAATTTCATTAAGTTTGTTAAAGTTATTTTTACAAAATTATTCAATCCTGGGAACCCGGGATTACCTAATTATTCAGAAAGGAATGTCCATATTATTCTTTCATGTGAGGAAGTTTAAGTGTAAGCGCCCGATTATCAGATCACTGCTTATTACTGAGGGCCAATTCTACTAACTTTTAAGCTAAGTTCACATTCGCATCTCATTCACAATCTCTCAAAAAAGCCTTTATTATGTGTTGTTAATACTATTTACGATCACACGATGGATCGATGATTTGAAAAAGGTGGCTGGCAGCGGATGGATGGTTGGCGTTCTTTGGGGAAGGCTTACTTTCAACAGTGGACGGCAATTGGCTGAAATGATGATTATAATGAATAATATTTTGAAAGCTTCAATTCTCCTACATTTTTGGCAGATTTCTAATGAGACACGAATGCGAACGTTGTTGAAAAACCGGCCAATTGCGAGTTGGACTCTCACACGAAGGGTTCTGCCGGTCGATTCTATAAACATGTCGAGTTTTCTGATATTATAAGATATAGATAAATTTAAAATAGTAGTTTCCTTTGTGAGTTATTGGCGAGTACATACATATTATGTACAAAAGTAGCAACTTTTGTGCGTCTGTATTCTCAAATAAATTGTCGTAATATAATGTACCTAAGTATCAGCCTTTGATAATAATAATAATAATATATCCTGGGACAACTCACACACGGTCATCCGATCCCAAACTAGGCAGAGCCTGTACTATGGCAACCAGACAACTGATAAACATACTTATATATTTCTAAATACATACATATTATAGACAAATTACACCCATACACAGAACAAATGATCATGCTCATCACACAAAGATTTGCCCTGGGTGGGAATCGAACCCACGACCTCCGGTTTAGCAGTCAGGGTCACTAACCACTGGACCAACAGGCCAGTCAAATGATGATTCGTTGCTGTGCGTACCTAACACAGAACTACATGAGGTATATTTACATATATACAAAACACTTTACGCACACAAATGCTCAGACGCGGACTTAACGCCAGAGGCATTCTCTGCCAGTCAACCTTTGGGTAATTTGGATATTTGTAGCCACACCTCTAATGACTAGCGTCCAATTCTTAACGATCCAAATAAGCATTAGTATCAGAATGACAGATTTAGGCAATATATCATGTGCGCCATCAACGATCAAAATGATGGCAGCCGCTGCACGCACACACGATACTTGTTAGTATCGATGTTTTCAAACATCCATGTATCGATATATTTGATCATCGATGTATTGGTATTTTTGATCATCGTTGTCTCGGTATTTTATAACATCGATGTATCGATATTTTTTAACATCGATGTCACGATATTTTTTTAAAAATCGATGTAGGTATCGATATTTTTGGGATAAGCTTGTAGGTGCTGTAGTTTTTCTTTTACAGATATTAATTTATTTATTTAGGTTTTTACTCTCCACACCAGGTATGGTCGATCGCGATCGACTAGTCGTTTGCGGCTATTGGTGTAGTCGATCGCGGCAAGGCAAAAAATATAAATACGTATAATGGACTGTGCAGCATTGCGTATAATGGACTGTGTAGCATTATAATTCGTCAGTAAAAAGTAGATCTTGGGTCTAGTCAAGTTGGTCACCCCTGCTCTACACTTACAGTACGAACCAATACGTACAGAGCACTACCTTCGCGACTGCGTCTGCTTAGATTTCGTACAAGCGATTCTATATATCGATAGTGTCGGTTGTGCAATGATATGTCAGTCAGTCAGTTTCCCTTTTATTTGAACTAAGATTACTCGATCGTGTTAGCATTACGTCACTTACGTCAATTTCTATGAAATCATTGTGTTTCCCGCTATTGTCACCCGGTGCTAATTCAATTTCGGTGATCGAGTACCTACGTTCGAAAGGGACACTGAAGCTATTCCTTTCGCAAAAGGTGTAAAATTATCGAAACTTCGAAATAGTGTACACCGCCTGAAAATATCGATATGTCGAATGACAAAATGTCGATAAATCGATGTATTCTTGACAGACCTAGCACAGCGAAGTAATACGCGCGTGATAAATAAACACGGCTTAAATCAACACCAGAAAAAATACAGCGTTGTTTTTTGGATATTGAGACTAATTCGTAAATGACTTCGTTAATGTGTTTTTCTTTTGTAAGAGTATCTTTCGTACATCGTCATGCTTGATGCAAATATATTTTTTTTTTAATAGCAAATCACCCGTGACTTCATCCGCTTTGCTGAAAATAAAATTAAACCTATGTCATTCAGTGATTCTAAGGTTTTCGGTCCAGTAGTTTTAGAGCATATTCATTACAAACAAACAAGAAATACCTACAAATCTTTTCGTTTTCTAAGGTAGGTAGATGTAGATAGATAACATCACGACTGGTACCCTACTATGACGTGCTAATGCCATCCAATTCCGATGATGTAAAAGGGATAGTGCTATTCGCTATGTATAGCTCCGTCTCTCTCTTAGATAGGAATCATGATCGTTTTAAGACTACATAGTAGGGCCCCTGTTCTCCCCAAAATCTTCGCCAGAGGAGTAGGTACCTACGTGAAGTCTGCCAGGGTTGCAGAATCTGTCAGGGTAGTGGTATCGTTCGAAAGAGTTACCACGGCCCTGGAACGCAAAGAGCATTTGAAGGAGCTCGGGTTTTAGTCAGTAAGAGTCTGACACTTCTTAGATGATATAAATCCCATCCAATAAATAAAAGTCACCTAAGATATGCCCTCGTTTTACCAGTTATATTATAGTCACATATAATAAATGTAACAAGTCATATACAAAAAGAACTTTCTTAATCTGACAGGTTGTTCCAGAGATTATCACAATCAAATAAACAAACTCTTCAGTTTTATTAAAAAGTAACCAAAATCAGTCTGTATCCTCAAAATCAGTCGGGATCCTTAAGAAAACACCGAGAGCTGGTACCTCCTCTTCTTTACTTTCGTATCGATTGACTCCTCAAAGTTTGTTCGACCATTATGTGATCTACTTACCGCGTCACCCATTTACTGGTTGTAGAGGTCTGGTAGGCACCTGCTCCACGTAAAATACTGGTATTCAGATGAATCCAGTTTTACAGGAAGCTCAATATAGTTCGGAAAAAGCTAGGCAGATGATTCTTATTTTCTTCTACAACACCTCTAAAATATTCTATCGTTCTAAGTTGACACCATTTTGGCTAACGGATAATTTTGATGGTTATCTCGCCTCAGCCACGCCATGACGGTTTTGTAAGCTTAATCACTGATAATAAGGCCAAGACGCCACAATGGTGGGCGGGACACCTTCGTTAAAGTTACAAGTTTAAAGTCGAAACATTTTCTATTCGATATCGAGCTGGCCTTGAAAATGTACCTTCGTAATACCTTCATTAGGTTGCTGGACCTACATTCCTATCAGTATCCTAGTGATAGATACTATCGGTATCTTAAGTGTTGTTGTGTTGTTGTTCTCCCCTGTGTGAGAGAAGGTGGGCCGTATTTACACGTAATCTACCGAATTGGCCTATTGCGGTGCACCTTTATTTTCGAACTAGCTTTTGCCCGCGAATTCACCCTCGTGAAAAGTTTTTTTTTTTGCACGGAACCCTAATTCTTTTTTTAAATAATTTAGCTTAAGTTACTTCTTATTAAATTAGTTGAGTGCCCGTGAAAGTTCTGTCAAAATTAGTTCAGCCGTTTCGGATATTAGCCGGAACAAACGGGGAGATAAAATTCAAAAAAAAGTGTTTTTTATAAGTATCGTAAACATTTATTAAAAAGCGGTTTTTTTGAAGTTTAAAAAAGACACCTTATTTTTAATTATTTGTATTACTGTACGGTTCTACACTTCTATTTCAATTATTTGTATACGGTTAGTTACTTTATAAATTTAAATTTTAAAATGTTTTCCAGTGTCCTTTGACGTTTTAGGAACTGTGGAAATGAAATAAATTGAAGTAAATAAAGTGCCAGCCCTAGTACGGATACAGTCGTGTTCCGATAGTAATCTTATAGAGCGACGCAAGCGCACAAAAATGTTGATTGTCCATTTTATTAAGTCTTTTATTCGAGCTTTAGCCATAAGCTCCAAATTTTATTATTGAAGTTATTGCTTCATTTTCTAAAAATGCTAAAATGCGTCGAAATAAATTACTTGATTAGATCATTTTCTTGGAATATTGTCGGGTGTAATTGGCCGTGTTCCTTGTAGGTAGGAAAACTTAACAGAATTTAAATGAGTTGTCTCATAGCGATGTAGAAGGGACGTTTTCGTCTTTTTTTACTCAGAAAAGTCTCTTCATTAACAAGATTGGAGGTCTATTGAATTCCCATATATCGCCACAATATAAGTTCATATTGGTAAAAGGGGACGAGCCTTATTCCCCACAAATTACATTCAAATCAAAGGGCTGCTAATATTAATTGATTTCAAGCAGAAACTAGTAAATCAGTAAAAATGCTCAGCTAGAACCCACTACAAACTAATAGTCTAAGATCCGAACTAAGATCGACCTTGTGCTTTTTTTTTTTAACGTTGGGAAATCATCAAATGACTTCTTCCGCTCTGGGTGGAGCGAAGGGCGTGTCAGACTCTTACTGACTAAAACCCATCCGTGTTCCTTCTAATGCCTTTGCGTTCCAGGGCCGCGGTGACTCTTTCGAACAAATTCCACAACCCTGGCAGGCTCTGGCCCTAGTGGGCCCCGTCTTCTATACTGACATCTCTTTGAGGCGCGCGTGAAACACAACACGCCATCGACCCGGGCCTGGTGGTGATCGAACAGCGAGCCACCCAATCACCCAACGCTCGAAGTCCGCAGGCCCGCGCCTACGGTGGCCGGGGTTCGCCCTGCGACTCCCGACGCCCGGGAAGAACCGGATGAAAATTATATTTTATCAAATAAAATATTTTTCTGAACAGATACCAATAGGGTTGCCGTAAAAATATGGAAAAGGCTATAAATAATTTTAAAAAATTTGAAGAAAAAATATGATTTAAATTCCACTGACGATCGACGGTCGATCTTACTTGGGATCCTCTTCTATAACAGTTGTGCTTGTTGACTAACGGACTTCGGGCTTAGTTGCGGGCGTATTCTTGTCCGTATCACCTAACCACTATGAATTAATGACAACACGATTTGACAGTTACTGTCAAATCGTTTTGTCATTTATTCTTAGTTCGGGTTCGGAACTGATCGTAAGTCCGTAGGTGATACGGAGTAGAATACGCCCGCAACTAAACCCGGAACTACGGACTTCGGGTTTAGAGAGTAGCCCCCCTGATACTGCATTTAATGAAGTTGTAAATGTTTGCCCACACCAGGCTTCGTAAATAAGTAAATAATAATATTCAACATTAATGAGACATGCTACTTTCTCAGAAAGTCGTCTAGCCATGGATTATTACAGTCTCTCAATCAGATGTAAATCATTGTTGGAGTGACGTACATTTCCTGAGCTGAATGACATTGTCAGCGTGAAACGGAACTGTTTTGCTATTAGAGTAAGTAATATTAAACAAGCTGTCACCGCAGGCTTTAAAAAAAATAAATCATAAGTCGTAGGAGCGAATTTAGTTGTTTTAAACGCCCGATAATGCTGTTTCTAGTTGACTGATAGCGCGGATATTTTTTCGAATTTTTTAAAATTTTTAAACAGTTGCAGGCTTATTTATAAAAAAACTATCATTACATTTAAAAAAAAACAAAATTGAAAAGAATAAGGAATCTGCTAATCAGTACTTGAAATTATCTTGTGTTTAGATAGATTTCTAATAACGCTGCATATGTTTAAAGATGCGCATATTTGGTACTCAAAACGTAGGGTAATATAGCGCAACTATGAACTTATTATTACATACAATCTTCTTTATTCATTTTACTAAACATAGCTACTAATTTACATTTTAAAATATTTCTTAAAAATATAAAATAAAATATTATTATTATGTACTTATTCGGAATTTCCGCATCCATACGAAGTATTATGTCTTTTTCTGACTGTAATCCTTACAATAATTCCTAATACAACTCAGTCATAGGAGGCTCTAGACGAAATGTCATTCTGTTGGCGAATACGATTAAAGGAATCCAAATATACGTAAAACTGGTGGATGCCAAGCTTCACAGCTTGGCTCATCACCGCAAGGTTACCTACTTGTCGGTCTTCTACAGATTGTACTTCGGGGAGAGTGTCCAAGAACTCCACGACCTCATCCCACTGGCCCCCTTCTACCATCGAACATCTAGACGCACTGCAAGTTACCATCCCTACCTTTTTGCTTTTCCACCAATTCGCACTAAACGTTTCCAAACGTCTTTTATAATGCGCACAGGAAAGGAGTGGAACTCTCTGCCTGCGTCTGTGTTTCCGAACGCATACGACCCTAATCTCTTCAAAATTAGAGTGAACAGGCTTCTTCTGGGTAAGCTCGCTCCATCGTTGACTTAAACCATATTAAATTAATACAAAATAAAATAAATATAAGGATTTATCATAAGACATTTCGGCAGCGTGTTTTAATCTCATACATTTTTGACGTACGACCTATTAAAAGACTTAATAGGTTTATTACAAACATGTTAATTGACTAATATTATAGACACCACATGCTAAATCGTTTAAGAATCCCTACACCCGTGGTGTAATGTAGCGTTGTTAAGATGAATACAGAATAATCTCCCACCTGCAGGATTTGATGAGCAGGGCCGGGTCAGCCGGCCGGTGTGCGTGGGCCTTATAACTAGGGCTGCGAAGAAATAGGTGAGAATCAAAGTCAAAATTTTATCTCCTGACGTGTGTCGTTTGATTATCATCTTTTTATGTTTTGAATCTTAACTTAAACTTCTTAGGGCCAATTCTACAATTTTTTGAGCAACATCAAAAAACTCTATATTTTTTTGACAGCTTGCTTAAAAATTAGTGGAATTGGCACTCTTGTTTTGGTTGTAGAAGTTATCTAATCTGTAAAATAAATTATCAGCAGTAGTGTGGCGTTCTATCAGTGAAATATTTTTTGCAGGGAGGCAATTCTACTCGTTTTTAAATAGTTCGCTTTCGCAGTTCAATCGCAATATGTCAAAATTTGATCACGGGATTATTATTCCGTAAAAACGTACCATGAAAACTTACGTGGAATGAGCTGTTAACCCCTAGCTTGAGGAGGAATTACAGTTCACTTCACGCTTACTTCGCCAAAATGTTCACGATGATATTTTTCAGAATATTATGAATAAAATTGCTACTATTAGTACCAGCCCTGTCCGGGTGCGCCCACACATCCCTACAGGGTCTAGGCTACTCAGACTGCGCGGCCTCCATCATTAAATATATCTATGACTTAATGCATCCACCTCTCTCTTTGCTCACCCACCTGAATCAGTACGCACTGTGCAGGCCGCTTTTATATGGCTATTCACCTTCTACTTCATCAACGTCGTCATCCACACGCCTACTGCTGAGCATAGGCCTCTCTTCTCTTGTGCCAATCCCCACGTTCCTGTGCCAGCCTCATCCAGGTTCTACCCGCGATGGCAACAATGTCGTTCGTCCATTCCGCCGCCGGTCGACCAACACTTCTTCTTCCAGTCGCCACTCGGTCACTGCCTTCCTCCACCTATCATTACCGCGCCTTATCAGGTCTACTGCCCAGCTCCATGAAATGGAGCATCTTCTACTTACCTATAAAAAATTAATTCATGAAATTTAGCACAACAAAGTCTATGATGAAGTTGGAGTACTTAGAAAGAAATTTTTTTGTGATCGCCGAAACCCCTGAAGAAGCTATTAAATCCACTTTCGTAAAAAAAAACCTTTTTTGACGAATAACTTGCATTGATAATAATTTACTCTAGTTTTTCTATTAAAAAGAGCCGATTCGTCAAGGGCCAAAGAACATGTTGTTTGACCAACAGATTTAATTCCATTTTCAGATTACAAACGGGTTCCCAAACCAGTTTTAAACTAATATTGTTTGGGAACTCGTTTGTAATCTAGTAGTGTTTTCTTTTTCAGTTTAAAATTCACTTGACTCCAATTTTATCTACTGTGTGGCATCCCTAGTCCACTGCGCCTACGCGGTCTAGCGGTCTAGGCCAGTGAGTGCTGTCTTAATAATAAAATAACTATGATTTATGTCCTCCGCGCTCATTCACCAACACAACACTCCTTCTTATCTTATCTTAATGATTCTACTAGTGGGGTAAGATGAATTCCTAGCATTGCGAAATTGTACACATAACTGTGCTTGTGAAATAGTGGGCTTTGATATAGTTTTTATGGCTGGATTCTTTCTTTGCTGAAACTGGTTTGGACTATTACCTTTATGGGCTTATAATTTGATGTTTTTTAAATTACTTCGTAGAAATGACTATCGAGATCTTCTTAGTAACGTAAAGTCCGTCTACACTACAATTTCTGGATGAAATTTCTCGGTATGTGATACACTAGTAATAGAGGAGTATGACAGCCCTTTGAAAAGATAGTTTAAAAAAATCCCTACTACCCTGCACGTGTGTGTGTTCTATACATATCTGCTAATCCCTCGGAAATACAAGCACAATATAATAACATTACGTTACCATCCTTAAAACTAAAACATATTACATACACAACTGTTGTCTGACTGTCCAAACGTCTATCCACCTGAACATATAATCCTAAAGCATATTACGACGCCCACACGATTGGAAATGATTTCCATTGAGTGCGTTCATTCATAAGCTCATAACTACAGATCGTATTTATAGCGAGATATCTGGTTCACGCACATCTCAAGTGGTTGCTTGTATTCTGAAATCGTTACCAAGCTGAATTGGTTTATTATTTACTAGTTTGCTAGCACTTCGCCCACGACTTCGCCTGCGCTGATTTTGTAAAAACACTTTTACCCCGTTTTACCCCCTAAAAGAATTTCTACAAATCCTGCCTAGGTGCTCACTTACATCATAAAAGGAAGCCATGTGGCATATTTTATGTTCCTAGTCCCAGTGGTTTCGGTTGTGCGTTGATATGTCAGTCTGTCTCTATTTAACCCCCTCTGTTTGACCAAAAAGAGGGGTGTTATATGTTTGACGTATGTACCTGTATGTGACATCGTAGCTCCTAAACGGCTGAATCGATTTTGATTTAGTTTTTTTTGTATGAATGGTAATTTAATCGAGAGTGTTCTTAGGTATGATTTAAGCACATCGGTTCAGCCGTTTGAAGATCATCAGCTCTTTTCTAGCTGATGAAGGGATGTGACCAAGTTTTATAGGTTTGATCGATTCGAAATTTGGTATTCTCTTATTACAGACTTTCTTACACAAAAATGACCTTGATGTTATGTCAAGTTATTAGATTTCGTTGTTGTCATTTTATACAGTCAAAACTGATGTCGGATTTTTTTTTGTGATGATTGTCCTTTTAGGAACTGAGTGTAACCTAGAACAGATTTTTATAGTGAGGTAAAATTGTTTATTTCTGAGCGATATTCTCGGAAAAACTGATCTAATTTCGAAAATTCTTTAACGCCTTGCTAAGTGGCAATCTACTTTTTATCCCGAAAGACACGCTTCATAAGACTTTGCAGAGACACGGGAAAAGATAGGCCACTGCAAAAAAATATCTTGATTAGTTACACAGCTTGGTAACACAAACCCTCTTATCTCACGTTTCGTATTAAGTAACTAAACACTACTGGACCATCTTTTAATATGCTGCTGACCTTATAATTGCCTTATAGGATAGTGACCCTTTGATGCGTAACTCATCATCTACCTTGCATTTTCCCAACTATATTGGAGCCGGCTTCCAGTCAAACCGGATTCAACAGTATACCAGTATTTTACGTGGAGCGGCTGCCCACCTTCACAACCCATTAACTGGGTAGCACAGTACTTCTTGGCAAGACTGGTGTCAGATTTTCTGGCTTCTGACAATCCGTAACGACTGCCAGATCTACAAATGACAGCCGGGACCAACGGCTTAACTTGCTTTCTGAGACACGGAGGAGTCTCGGTATATTAAGATAGTCACCCATCTACAGGGCAACCTCGACAAGCGTTGGTTTACCTTGAACATCGGCCCGTGCGGCTAATATTATTTATCTGAAAGAAATCTGAAAGAATGCCCAATTCTCAGTGATTGTAAGTTAAGATGGCATGGTATCTTCTCCACCCAAACCATCGGACGGTTGTCTGTAAAATACCGCTTGTAACTAAAACTTCATATTTCACTGACAAAATTATCCGGCTAATCCAACAGTTTAATAGGTATATAATAATATACGTAATATACTTATGGTTGCGGAATTTGTTCGAAAGAGTCACCGCGGCCTTGGAACGCAAAGGCCTTTCGAAGGAACACGAATGGTTTTAGTCAGTAAGAGTCTGACACGCCCTTCCGCTCCACCCAGAGCGGAAGAAGTCATTTGATGATTTTCCCATCCTTAAAAAGGCATTTATATAATTGCACAAATACAGGCCTTGAACTCAAAGCATATTTTTTTATCGATAATTCTATTTGAGAACAGTACAACACTATTAAGGTAGTACTCGCAGGCATTTGTATTGACATCATCTGGCCATAATTAACTTGAGTTTTTTTTATCTTACTTTTTATTGCACGCCTCTAATCGTTGGATTAGCACTTTTTATGGCCAATCAAAGTTTAACAGGGGCGCCCAACAATTTGTTCCTCATATTATAATTTAAAGTATCTGTAGATTTTACATACTAAGGAATGCAAAATTGTTATTAACTTAGCAAGTTAAATACAAAGAATTTCTGGGCTACTTTTCGAACCCGGGACTCGCTCAGTTTCTTCGGGTAGGACACGATAATGAAGCCACAGCAAAAAGCGAGTGTACATGTCACCGGAAAATTGCAAACGCCGTAAGATTGTAAAATATCGCGTGACATTGTTAACAATTTGTTCTTAATAAGACACGGATATATTGGAAACTATTTATTATCATTTGGATAGGATTTATTGTATACAAAATTATTTTTTCATAACATCTATATCGAGAAATCATAACCTAATAAATATTTATTGCAATCTTTCGGAGTTTACAATTTCCCGTGACAAACATTTAATTCGTTATAGCCTTAACGAATTAAATGTTCAAGGTTAACCAACGCTTGTCGAGGTTGCCCTGTAGATGGGTGACTATCTTAATATACCGAGACTCCTCCGTGTCTCAGAAAGCAAGTTAAGCCGTTGGTCCCGGCTGTCATTTGTAGATCTGGCAGTCGTTACGGATTGTCAGAAGCCAGAAAATCTGACACCAGTCTTGCCAAGAAGTACTGTGCTACCCAGTGTCATCATTAAAGAACATTCAATGTCGCGGTTAGTAATACAAATGGGTTGCCATAAACTCCACACTTGAAATACTATTATTTGCGACTACAGTTAACCAGCATTAAAAAGCAAACAGGTGTTGAACTTGACCTCCGTCGTGTTCTTTAATACCGCTCATAGACAAAGGATTCAATGTCGTGTAGAGGGACCATCAATGTCCCATATTTGTTGAATAAATATTTTTTTTTGCTGTCGTCCCGTGTTACGTAAAAAACAAGTTTTTCCTCCTCCATCCACACGTCTTTTCTGGTCTCTTTCACCCTCTTTATCCATCCAAGATAATCTTTTAGTCACATTGACTTATAATAATTATTTATTTAATATTATAAATCTGAAAGTGAGTTTATTTGTTTGTTACCTCTTCACGTCGTAGTGGCTGAACAGATTTCGATGAAGCTTGGCACACGGGTAGACCATGTCCTGGAATAGGACACATGATATTTTTTATTCCGGGAATACGTTCCCTTGGGATTATTTGCGAATTTCAAACGGGCGAAGCCTTTAAATAAAACTTAATAAATATTTCACGAAATGTTGAGGATATGTTTTCTATCCAACAGTGCACGAATTTTGTCTAAAACATGTTTCGTTGACTCTTCCTAGTCTACCCGACGCCTTATATGGAGGTACATACCTCCTTATAAGGATCGGCGTTTGAGTTGCGATTTAAACGATACAGCCTTGATCTGTCAGAATGACGTGACTCGTGTAAGTTTAGCAAAATATTCAATGTCAAAGTCAAAGTCAAAACGTTTATTTCAATTAGGCCATTAACGGCACTTTTGAACGTCATCGTTTACAGTTCAGTAAAATAATAATGTTACATTAATAAAGTGACTCTACTGTCCATTCGGAAAGGTAGATTCTTATGGAGAAGAACGGACAAGAAACTCCATAGTTACTCTTTTCAAATAATGATTTTACAAAATTTGGTATACAAAAATTAATTTAATATTATGTGAGGACGATGCACCCAGAGTATGCTACTTATAAGAACAAAGTATCACCAGCAGAGGTAAACTTATTAATTTCCTAAAGAAATTTAGTTAAATGGTACTCACATATTTACAAACATTGGAACCATTAATTAAACAACAGTGTGTGAGTCAACAGAAAAATAAAAACACAAAAAAATAAAATATACCGGTTTACTATTGATAGATTTGTGTGAACAAGTTGTTATAGGTTTAATTTTTGGCTATTATATTCTACGTGCATCTGCATAGCTTATCATTTTTGCTTTGAGAGAAATAAAGTGCAAAAAATACTCACACAGCCAGAAGCCAGAAAATCTGCCATCAGGCTTGCTAGGGGTACCTATCGTGTTACCCAGAAGCTGGTTTGGGGAGGTCAGGTTGGCGCCCACTTCACGTACTGCTATTCAGCTACGTCTGGTTACACTGGAAGCCGACTGCCACTATAGTAGGCAAATGGCTAGGCTATGATTGAGTGAGCTTAAAACAGTACGGATTACCGATATTTCACACTTACACCGATGCGTCGGACTTGCATGCGGAGCTGTTTCAATTATTTGTTCCGAATAATTACAATCGCTCTAGAAAGCCTAAATTATGTCCCATATTTTTACTTCTACTAACACGATTGACGCGCTCATGGAGACCCTGGATTAGACTTGTTTGCTGATGAATGGAAGAGGATATTGTTAGAATATTTGCGGTTATGTGAGAAGACCGAGTGAAAGGTTTTAATTAATCTATACTTCTATAGTAATATTATAAAGAGGAAAGATTTGTAAACTACAGGACCGATTTGAAAAATTCTTTCAGCAATGGATAGCTACATTATCAGCGAGTAATATGGACTATTTTCATATTTTATCCCCGTACTCCCACGGGAACGGGAATTACGCGGTTGAAACCGCGTGACGTCCGCTAGTTTAGCTAAATAAATGGCTTATTTGCTAATATATACCTATATATAAAATATTTGATAGCCAAATCTTGTGCTAAAGCTATATCAATAATTCCCACAACGCAAGCACGATGAACCTTCTGCTTCTGCATCTTCGTATTATTTCGCCGCTGCCGTCTCCATGGCAACGGCGCGTGCGCTCGCGGCTACGTCGAAGCTATGCATTCTTGTGAGTGAATGGCTGAATGGAACGCTTGTGACTGAACGATAGCTCTCGTAAACTATTGTATTGGATTGTAGTTTACTTATAACAAATACTGCAGTGTAGATAGGGTTGTCTAGATTTTGCTAAAGCCTGACCGTTGGTGTTTTTATATAAATACTGGCTTTTGCCCGCGACTTTGTTGGCGCATATCTCGTTTATCCCGCTTCCTTAGGAATTTCGGGAAATCCTCTCTTAATGCTCCTTTACACTCCTCAAGGTACTTACATGCCAAATTTCAGAGACTACGACCAGTAGTTTTGGCTGTGCGTTGTCTGTCAGTCACTCATCAGTAACGGAAGAATTTTATATATTAGGATAACCGTCCTTTCTTTCTTTCTCAGAGCAAAATTTCTGTACCCAAGGGTGGTTGGGTGTTTTTTTAAATTTCTTGCTTCATTACAATAAATATTAGATTTTGCTCCTAGATGGATGTCAAGGTTTTAAGCATATTGACAATTACTTTTGCTTTGACAATGAAATCACTATTTTAACTATTACATTAGACAGTATAAGACCAAAGGATTTTAAAAAGATACTTGAATTTAATTACCAATCTTAAATGTCAATCCAGATAAGCTAGAAATCGTGGTCATGAATTAAGATGATTAAGAGCTTGGAGGAAATGGAAAGGCATGAGAATGTTTCGGGTAAGTTTAGCCTTATCCTGTTTTTAGGTGGGAAATCATCAAATTATTTCTCGCGGGATAGTGTCAGACTCTTACTGACTAATACCCACCCGTGTTCCTTCATATGCCCATTGCGTTCCAGGAACAATATCAAAATCAAATTTTCGTTCGCAACATTTATAAAATAGAGTAGGTTTAAAGAATTTATATGTCAAACGGTATTCGGACGAAACTTCGGAAAGAATGGAACCGTGGAATTTCGATCGGAACTTCATTTTTCGTTGAAAAAGAGCAGGCCCCCGGGGCCGCGGTAACTCCATCGAACAATTCCGGAACCCAAGCCGACAACCCTAATCGCGAGAGCACTAAGCTCGCTCCAGAACCTACATTGATCTAAGTTATTCACGATACAAAGTGTTCTAGGGATAATAGATACTGACGCTTGTAAGCCGCACTAAACTGTAAACTCTACTTACCTTCCTTTAGTACATGTCGCGTGTTTTAGTTTATGGACTTAAAGGCGGATAAATTATGTTAAACTGCATAGCCTTAGCTTGAAGTGAATGGAGAAAAAAATAAGGTTTAGTTTGGTGTCTTACGGCCGGTCTCAATAACGTATCTACCTTTGACCAACTGTTAAATTAGCTACCAAAACGTCATGTTTGCCTTTCAAACATGACGTTTCAGCTACAGTTGGTTGCTAATTTGATAGTTAGAGAGAGTCAGATACGTTATTGGTACCGGCCGTTATTCTTTAGAGACGCCTGTGTAGTCGTAGATAGATAGATAGAATATTCTTTGTTCTACACCAATAATCATAATCCTAATTATATGAAATTCTTCCGATATTGACTGATTGAGTGACTGACAGACAACGCACAGTCGAAAGTACTGGTCGTTGAAAGCTGAAATTTGGCATGTAGTTTTTCTACATTCCGTAGGGGAGCACTAAGAGAGGATTTCTCGCAATTCCTACGGGAACTGGAAAAAACTGGATATGCGCAAACAAGGTCGCGGGCAAAAGCTAGGTCAATATAAAACTATACTTTCAATATGACTTAGTACTTATTGTACTTTTTAAAGTATTTTAGGGCGAGATGAAATTTAATGAACGTTCCAATATAACATATAGCCTTCCTCATGAATGTGGCTATCATATACAAAAAGAATTATCCAAATCCAGAGATTTGCGCGTTCAAACAAACTAACAAACAAACGAACAAACTCTTCAGCTTTACTATATTACTATTATTAAGTAAAGGTTTACATAATGGAATGCGTAACACATGAACTTACGGCCTTTCCACCTAACAGCAATCTATAATTGAATTGGTTCCCACAGTTCAACGACCGAACTAAAAATACTAAGATCTCAAATTACAGGCACTAATAACAGTTAGCTCTTAATTCAAACAATGCGAAGCTAAACAATGCTGCGTCTGCGCGGCCGGTGAGAAACGCAACAAAGGAAGGGTACAGAAGACCTACTCTGAACAGCGCATGAAATCTCGCGTAAAGAGGTAAATAAGAGGAGACGCTTATCATCTGTTTCGATTACGGTGGATTATCTCAACGGAAGATAAGCCTAGTACGCAGGAGATATTATAGTACCCAAGTGTGCGCAAACACAGGTGCACGATCTGTTCCGTTACTCTCATATTCTGATGGGACGGCAATCCGACACGACTGGGGAGAGATCAGGCGCAGGACCAACGGCTTTACGTGCTTCAGGCATGGGGGTGTCACACCACCAACTTCCAAACTCCGGGCTGTCACTGAGAAATTCCTAATGGAAAAACCCAGTTACACTTTTTGCCCGACCTGGGAATCGAAACCAGGAACCCACAACGAACCAGAGAATTTTCAGTTGAATGCTAATCATATCAGGCTTGAACCAAGGAGTACCGTGTTACCCTGTTAATGGGTCGTGGAGGTCTGGTAGGTAGCCGCTCCACGTAAAATACTGGTATTCAGTTGAATCCGGTTAGACTGGTAGCCGACCCCAGTATAGTTGGGAAGGGGCTAGGCAGATTAATTTTCTTGGCTTACAATTTGTTTTAGGCAATCACTTTTTTGGCTTCTCAGTCATAAATATGAAATGGTTTGACTTCTGTGTTTTTTTCTATAATGTGGTCCAAATCGCTTCCGAGCCGCCAGTCACGATTCAAGTTACTGCATTCCCGGACCTAGTAGTGATGTGTATATTATATGGAAGAAAATTTGCCTAGTGTTTATACAGTATTCATGAAAAATAAACAGAGCCATTACAAGCGCTATATAAAATATCGTTGACGTTCTTTATTAACTACAGCTAATACAGAAAAAATCAATCGCGATTAATTTCATTCCCCCAACCCTTTATATTATATCGAAACCCAGAGGTCTAGCCTAAGGTAAAATATATGAAGCAAATCCCAGAAGGTAACAGGTCAGGTCTTTCTTAATGGGGTTTTGGCTACCATGACGTAACCTTGTAATATTGCCATCAATATTCCCCATTTTCTCAAAGCTCAAATCGATATTTTTCCGCGCAAGTACATATCGATAAACTCGTAATGTGAGGATGTCCCAACACTAACCACTAGAGTACGCTTTGCAAATAGTGTTAACACGCGATACACAGTACACACTCCAGGCTTCACCATAACCATACAATATAATACGTCGAAGATACGCCATATCCTCTCCTACCTCCTACCTCTTGTAAAGTCGACCGTCCACTGGCATCTAGGATAAGCGAAAGGTATGCCATGTTAGCTTTGCGGTTCAATTCTTTACCATAGATGTTCACGTTAGGAGATCACGCCTTTTTTTTCCTGTTTTGGGCGGAGCGGGACGGAGTGTCAGTCTCTTACAGACTGAAACTCACCCGTTTTTCTTCAAATACCTTTTGCGTTTTGAGGCCACGGTATGTCTTTCGAACTTCCGAAATTCCGCAACCCAACAATTTCTTGTTTGTTAATGTTTGCTAAGTTTTCATACAAAACGAAGCACGTGCGTTGCTTAGTCATGACGAGCTGTGTAGTGGGGCTTGAGGGTGCGTTCACATCTCTGGCGGAAACGCACCCTTAGCTTGCTTTGAGTACTTGAGAATTAAATCTACCAACGGGATCAATTCCAGACCTAGTCGAGGCTCACCAAATGCAAATCACACCGCGCACGCGCACATTTGAAAAGAGTTCGTTGCGTATACTCGCACTACTCAGCTACGTCACGCTATCACAGCTTCGCGATTATCTTCGTGGGTTGCCCAGATTTGGTGTAAACCATCACACATTTTCACAGCGCCTCACACTATCCAGCTATCTCTCTCATCTTTGGTGGAAGAGCAGCCTTATTCTCCACAGTAACTACATGATATAGACGATATAAGTCTTCTATCCGCCCACGGGCCACTCAACTTAGTGACCGGATTACTCCGGCTATTGTTGACGCCGTCGATGATGGATTGACGCCTTCGGCTCAAGGCTTTCATGTCATCAATCAATTTGTTAACGTGTAAGGTGATAATGAGAGATTTGTGTGGCCTTTGTCCGGTAGAACGACACAATTAGACCCTATAAAAATACTATTTTAATTGCTCTACTTCATTGGAGCAATTTCGCGGGAAAACTGTTCTCGTTGTGGTTAGAATATGGATGGAATTCTTATCAACATCTCCCATGCTTCCTGGTTTTTGTGGGCAAGAGCAGACTGTTCCAATTTTCTCTCCTTAATTCTTCAGTGTTATTCAGCTGAATCCGGTTTAACTGGAAGCCGACCCCAATATAGTTGGGAAAAGGCTAGGCAGATGATGAATTCTCTCTGGTCAACGACTTCAATCACAGATACAGAATGAGGTGCCTCTATCAGAAGCTTGAAAGCTGCCCCTCACTGCAATATTTATATATTATTTATTTAGCTTTTATTACTCTCTGCACTTACAATACGAACCAACACGGACAGATAATATGTCGGTGTTCACGTTGGTCCCGGCTGTCATTTATAGAGGCAGTAGTTACAGATGGTCTTGTCTTGTCTTGCAAGGGATATGAGGTAATGTCCGGTCCAGACATAGTTTGTCAGTGTAACAGTTTTATTTAGTTTTTAGTTAGTGGTGTTATTATCTTTTAATATTGTGTTTTTGTGCGTCATTTCTGGCGGAATAAATGTGTTTTCTTTCTTTATATCGTGTTACCCATACTGGGTTGTGGAGGTTAGGTAGGCAGTCGCTCCGTATAAAAAATTGGTACTCAGCTGACCCCAATATAGTCGGGACAAGTCTAGGCAGATTGACCCAGGACATAACGTTCCCACTGTTCGGACACAGAGCACTGTAAAATAAAATAAAATAAAATAAAAATGTCTTTATTGTCGCCAGTTAATACTTTCATCTTAGGGTAATCTAACATAATATGCATCGTATATTAATGTATTGCACAAAAGGTACTGCTACTGATTCCCAAGCTAAGCTTGAGCTTGTATTTTGGGAAACAGTGTTCAGCCGCAGGAAGTATCACACAATAAAATACGAATACATTGGTTTGAATGACGCTGCAGTAGACTAACAATATTTTTAGGATAATTTTCAATAATTCTTATTCTACAATCTATTTTTTTTTTATAGAAAAATAGTCCGTATTCGTGCGTATAAATTTAACCTGGAAGCTAATTCATAATTGAATGTGTTCTTAGAAGCTCAGCAAGGCGACCAGCCTGAGCCCGGAGATCTATCTTAGTATTCTACTCGACATTGCGCCTTCCATAAAATCTCCATAACTGTAGCAAAGTAAATAAATATGCAACAGCTTAATGATCGATATGCATAATATTTCCTTGGCCAACGGCTTTCGTTCGAACCATTTTGTCACATAACAGACACTTACAGAAGTTTTAGTGAACAATAAAAGATTGAGGTGAAACCGCCAGGGTAGCGCGAAATTCAAATTTTTATTAGTTTTTTGCATTTAGCAGGTCAGTGTCAGGTTGTATGTTGATAAAAATACGATTGGCGACCATAACAAATATGGCTTTACTGAGTTATAATAATTAAAATCATCAATACAGGTTGTATTATTCATGTAACTCGATTGAATGACTTTTTTATGGAATAACCATTCAATCGAGTTAAATGGACGATGAATGGATGACGATTGAATGGATGATGATTTTAAAGATTATAGTTCTGTAAATAAATACGTGTTACTGTCGCGAACTATATTTTGTTCAACAGAAAATTTGAATTTCGCGTGCTACCCTGGCGCTTCCACTTTAACCACCTGCAATAATTGTCTGACATATGACCTCATCAATATTTGTGCTTTGGCGTTTCGGCTTCAAAACTGAAAAGTTTTTTGTTTGCTTGATGCTTGCAGTAAAAGCCACACATCAGATCGAACCTGTTGCTGGTTCGTCTTTTCAGGCTCAGATTCATCTTCCCATGTATATTTTATGACGATTAATTCGCGCTAATTCAGCATTTTAAACTTAAAACATGTACAGTCTGTTCTTTTCAAACCAGTGGCGTAGCAAGGGGGCAGCCAGCCCCGGGTGACGCTCGACAACCACATTTTACGCCGACCATAATAATGTTTTTAACAACAAATCACTTAGGCTTCTGCTCCACGTTGCCGTCACCAGAAATCGAGTTAGGCGATATTATCTTTCTGGAGTTTCTGGGGAGACACTACTATGTCTGCACCGGGTGTCACCAGTGGGTGACCAGTGGGTGGATTAAGTGGCGTAGCTGCTGAGCCGCTGATTCGAATCCAGCAGTAATTGTTGGATCATTGGACCACTATTACAGTGCTTTAATATTTTACTGGATCAAGTTTATTGTAGCACGAAGTGAACCTTCCGCCAACCTCTTTATTAGCGACTTTGTAGAGCAAACACAGAATAAATAACTCGTGATTTACGATTTTGAACTATGCCGCGCTTAAAGGGTTATTACTGAGAAACTTAAACTGAATTATGTTTGTTGAAAGTAATTTTATGGCTTATTTTGCGTCGATATTTATTAGGGTTCCATACTCGTACTTGATACTTATGGAACCCTGAATACTTTAATGTGAATTTTAATAATCTACGCGTTCAAACAATAAATAAATCCCTAGAATAAAGTACTTCTTCTTTTCGAGTTGATTTTTATCTATTTTTTTTGATAATTTGAGCTAGGGCCAACGCCTTTGGGCCACATTCAAAAGAGCGTCAGTAGCGTTCACTAGGTACATCCTCAATGGTGCTCAATGGTGTGGTACTGTCGCAAGGAGTTTATGACATAAGGGATATAATCATCAATTCGTGGCAGATGATACCCCCCTGTGCAGTCATTTCCCTAAAGAAAATCACTAATTTATTATATCACTCACTCACTCACACTACGTGAAATGGTAAAATAATATAATAAAATAATATAAATGAATATAATTGCTTAAAAAATATTTATACCAAATTGGTCCCTCAATTTTATTGAACGAATTCCTAACGCACTTAAGACACTTCACTCAGTTTACCAAATTAATAAATATAATATTTAAAAAATGTTATTAATTCATATTTTCACAAAAGTAGTGAGATTTCATCAAATAAGTCACTGACAATGCGCAACTAGGTCCTACATTAATACTTCCTTTAAATTTTCTACTAGGTAATGAAAAATTGTTTATTATTTATGTTTTGTACGTCATTGCAATTTTATCTAGCGCCTACCATAAAAGATAGTAAGTCATGGCAATTTCTATCATCTAACATTCTACTCTCAATCTGTTGGTCAGCATCCACATCGCTACAAAAGCGAAGAGTACACGAACACTATCAGGCATCACGGCAATCAGTTCCGATAGCGAGGCTGGTGGAACTGGTCGCGCCACTTAGGGGTATCACTGCGGACACGCGAACTTGAGGGAATCGGCAGGACGTTAGCTCCAGCTGCCATGAAAACATTCGATTACGGAAATGATTAGGAGAAATTCTTGCTGAGATTTTTGTCATACTAACTTCTACCGGCGGCTTCGCCCGAGTGCATGTCTGCAATTATTCCGGGATAAAAAATCAAAATCAAAATCAAGAGTCATTTATTCAAATTAGGCTGAGTGCTAGCACTTTTTGAACGTGAAAGTTCTACATAAAGACAGTCCCCCAAAACGCCCTCCCGTCACCACTTCCTAGTGTTGTAGCTGGGAAGAAGAAGTGGCGCAACAAACTCCCCAGCAACACATCTGTCTGTTAAGTTATTAAAACTTGAATTTATACAGCAGTATGCAAAGTTTACAAAACATGACACAGAAAATTATATGTCTAAAATGTAAATCAAATTTTATGAAATTAATCGACACTTGTTAGCTAGCACACTCCATTATGCCATCAAAAAACAAACAAACTCAAGTAAGCCTATGTGCTATTCCAGACTATAATCTATAGCTGTGCCACATTTCAGCCAGACCCGTTCAGACGTTCCGGCTAACGTGAGTAACAAACAAACATCCATACATCCAAAATTTCGCTAACAATTCAATAGAAGTATGATTTGCCTGTAGATGTTTCTTGGTATACAGTGCCAGAAGAAGTGAAAGGAAGAAAACATGTTTATTTGGCACATACAGATACACACAGTATAGAAGCAAATAAGGAGAATTAATTTTAAAACAATACCATTGTGTGTCTCACAGCTGCGCCAAATTAGTCCAGTTCAGCAAAATGCTAGACAACTAGAAGTTGCCTGACGCTGGTTTTCAACGGAACGGATTATTCAAATAAAAAAAAAATGTGTTCGAGAGAATTCAGACGTAGACGTCTGAATTTATTTTTCTGAGGGTGTTACTACACCAATCGATCGATCGTATATCGATGCCGACGTTGATCAGTTGGTGTGGTAGCTTTGGCTAATCGAAGAAAGAAGTAGACACTATCGATCGACATCGATCGGTTGGTGTAGTAGAAACTATCGATCGATGTCGACTAATTCATTCTACCATCGATCGACAATCGATCGGTTGGTGTAGGAGAAACTATCGATCGTCGTCAACTAATCAATACTATTGACCGATTGGTGTGGTAATGTCACCGGAAAATTGCAGACTCCGTAAGATTGTAATAAACTTTTATTAGATTATAATTTCTAGACATATTATGAAAAATCGTTTTGCATGCAATTATCCAAATTCAACCGTTTCCAATATATCCGTATCTTATTAAAGAAAAAATAGCTTACAATTTCACGCGATATTTTACAATTTTACGGCGTTTGCAATTTTCCGGTGACAGTAACACCCTTAGTATCACACAATCAACTCAGTACTTATTTTTCTGTTTGAAAATGTTTATACTTTTTAGTGGTATTTTGCATTTATTGATAACATAGGGCAATGTTAATGGGCCAGAGCATGCCAGGGTTGCGGAATTTGTTCGAAAGAGTCACCGCAGCCCTGGAACGCAAAGGGCTTTAGAAGGAACACGGATGGGTTTTAGTCAGTAAGAGTCTGACACGCCCTTCCGTTCCACCCAGAGCGGAAGAAGTCATTTGATGATTTCCCATCCTTAGAAAAAAAAAAGGGCAATGTTAATAAGAATCAATATGCATTGGTACATCTAACAAGACAAGCAATCCTTTGAATATAATAACTTTGCTTAAGCGCAGCCCAATTGACGTAAACACCAACTAAAACATCTAAAGGGACTTGGCACCTAGTTAACCTAGATTGTACTAATTAACAGCTTTGAGCTAAACGCCGTACCGTTGGGACCTAGTTCTAGTGACCCTAGGTTTAAGTAAATGTGCCTAGTAAAATATTGTGCTTAGGCCCCGTTTCTCTGGAAAGGTACTTAGGGTAAAAGCGTGATAAATGTTATACGAAGCCGGTCGATTCTGTTAACATGTCGAAGTGAAGGCTTGGGTGAAGTAATCTCGAGGTGGGCTCGCTCCATCGTCGACTTTGTCTGTATCAGTTATGACCCAGACTAGAGTCAAGAGCAAACTCATCTAAAAGATGTCACGTGATCACGAAGTGAGCTGTCATTCCATCTGGATTATATGGATTGACAGCTCACCTCGTGTTCACTTCACCCAAGCCTCTACTTCGACATGTTTACAGAATCGACGTGCAGAATCGACAAGTTTGAAACTTACTTTTCACGAGATACCATTCCCGTGAATAGGGTATCATCGTCAGACAGCATCTGTCTGGCATATCGCTGAAATGAACCTTTTTAGTGCAGCCGTGAGACTCACTTAATTGTTGGCATACCTATCATATTTTTTGTTTGTGCGAAATAGAAAGTATTCTTTCTTTTTTTAGGGTTCCGTACCCAAAGGGTAAAACGGGACCCTATTACTAAGACTCCGCTGTCCATCCGTCTGTCTGTCTGTCCATCTGTCACCAGGCTGTATCTCATGAACCGTGATAGTTAGACAATTGAAATTTTCACAAATGATGTATTTCTGTTGCTGCTATAACAACAAATACTAAAAAACAGAAAAAAATAAATATTTAAGGGGCTCTCATAAAACAAACGTGATTTTTTTGCGCTTTTTTGTTCGATATGATAACGGCAACAGGTAGACGCTTGAAATATTCTCAGAATATTTAATTATATATTCTCTTTAAAAATAAATAATTAAATAAAATAAATATTTAGGGGGGGGCTCCCTTACAACAAACTTGTTTTTTTGCCGTTTTCATAGATAATGGTACGGAACCCTTCGTGCGCGAGTCCGACTCGCACTTGGCAGGTTTTCTTAAGGTACTTATTTGAAAGACGTTTATTTATTTACGTTACGCGTCCGTCTTTAGGTCTCGGAAGTTGATATCTATGTGTAGGAATTCAATTACATCAGTCCAGCAGATTCAGAGCTGTTATTTTTATTTTTTATTATAATTGCCTGTGACTGACAGGCGGACAGACAGACAGATGGTCAAATAAACAGACACACGGGTGATCCTATAAGGGTTCCGTTCTTTCATTCAAACGCAGTCAGATTAGTAGGTAACTTCCTGAGTTTAATCTATTACGGAAAAACAATTTAGAAAAATGTCGTTTAAAAATATAGGTTGTCTGTAAAGTCGGTTTACGAACGATAGTTTAACGTGACAACGTCATAACAAAACATTGATGAAAAGATCGTAACGTTACAATGAGCGTAACGTTACAATGAGTCATCCATTTCGTGCGTGCAGCCCCGGTACATCGAAATATTAGACGTTGTCACGTCAAAAGATTCAATTAAGAGAAGAAGGAGTCATATTAGATTTAAATCGTTATAAACATACTGTGATTCATAGTAGATATTTTACAGAAGAAATCGATTAGGTATTACTCATCTAATCGATAACACTATTACTCACAGGTATTGGTTAACATTTATACCATTCTGAGTCATTCTTAGTTGACACACATTATAATATCAGATTAGATGCAATTATTCTATGATAATAAATATAAATTCCAATTTTTTTTTAATGATAAATCGCGAAATGACTTCTCCCACTCTAAGCGGAGCGGGAGGAATATTTTTTTGTTGCCACATATGTTCTCACATAAATAAACAGCCAGACCCGGAATAATTATCTGTAGGCCATACAAATATTTGTTCCGTGCGGGAATCGAACTAACGACACGCAGCGCAGCAGTCAATCGCTCAACCACTGAGAAATGCCCTTTGCAATCCAGGGCCGTGGTAACTCTTTCGAATATTAGGGAATATTAATTGAAAAAAAAAATATATTATCTAAACAGTGAAAATAGAATCAAAATTGAACAAAAAAAACGAGATATTACTATTTTAAACAAATATTCTCTGTCCCTCTCGCGAAAACGCTGTTTCCTATGGCGGCTGTATATGCGTCATAGTATTTGACGGCAGAGTTTGTATCGTATAATAACTTCTCTTTCTTATTGTCAACTTTGAAGCTTTAAAGTTAATTGCTTATGAAGGTATTTTAAAATTTACTTCATCATTGACTAGAGCTATTAAGTATTTTATTTTGCAAATAAAAAAACAGCATCCATATTCCCTATAACCCTGGCAGAATAATTCAATTAATAAAAAAAGAGTAACTTCCTTTCAACCTGCCTAGCCTTTTCCTAACTATATTGAACATGTACTTTCCGTCCGAGGCACGGAGGGAACTCGGTATGTAATGGATAGTCATCCAAGGACCGAACAAGGCAAGCGTAGCTTCACCTTGACCTTTTGGCCCAGTACTCAGCAACGGCAACAGCATTCGCTGTCGCAGCAATAAGGTCTTCACATGTACAGACGGCTTAGTACGCGTACTCGATCGCGTTAACGTTAACCTTCGGTTATGTCAAATAGGGATGTTGCCTGGGTTAAAAAAATATGATTATTATGTATTTAGTCATCAGTTAGATTATCGAAACATATACGTATTTTTTACTTTTTCAAATCAATAAAAAATTACGAAGATAAAACGCATCAAAGATAAGGAGTGGGGCTTGTTACACCACTTTCCAGTATAAGTGTACTGGTAAGTGACGTCACACGAGTTTTCAACGCACTGTATCGTCTTCATTTTTAGGGTTCTGTACTCAAAGGGTAAAATGGGAGTCTGTCTGTCTGTCCGTCTGTCACCAGGCTGTATCTCATGAACCATGATAGTTAGACAGTTGAAATTTTCACAGATGATGTATTTCCATACAGCAAAAGTGATTTTTTTGCCGTATTTATAGATTATAAAATATAGCCTATGATGTTACTCGCTGATAATGTGGCTTACCAATGGTGAAAGAATTTCTGAAATCGGCACAGTAGTTTTTGAGTTTATTCATTACAAACATACACACACACAAAAATATTTTTTTTTCCTCTTTGTAATATTAGTGTAGATGGTACGAAACTCTTCGTGCGCGAGTCCGATTCGCACTTGTTTGTTTACGTGACAAAAGAAAAAAAAAAGTGTCCAATATTTTTTAGAAATCTATCTGACGGACTAATTAGATTATTTTAGTCAAGGTACTCTATTGTATGGAATAAAGTGTTTCCGTTATTGTCACCAGACGGTGCTTTATTTTCAATACAAATTAAAGTTTACGCTAACGCGATCGAGAACGTTAAAAACTCGCAACAAGGTGGTCTCACAGGTGACATGGACTGCGGGGAAACACTGGCGGCCAATATAACTAAATTTCTGCTTAGGTAGACCTTTGCTCGAGGTTTGGTTTCAGGTCAACCGTCGTATCCGACTGGGCTGGGCGGCGTTCGGGAAGCTACGTGGTATCTTCTCGTCTCACATACCAGTGTCTTAAGACGAAAGTCCACGAACAGTACGTGTTGCCAGTAATGACTTATGGAACTGAAACGTGGTCGCTCACAATGGGCCTCATTAGAAGGCTTAAAGTCACCCAAAGAGCAATGGAGAGGGCAATGCTCGGAGTTTCTTTGCGTGATAGAATCAGGAATGACGATATCCGCAAGGGAACCAAGGTTACCGACATAGCCTGAAGGATTGCATCAAATTGAAGTGGCAGTGGGCAGGGCACATTGCTCGCGGAACAAATGGTCGATGGGGCCGAAAAGTTCTGGAGTGGCGACCGCGTACCGGAAGACGCAGCGTTGGAAGGCCTCCGTCAAGGTGGACCGATGACCTGGTGAGGGTCGCGGGTACCCGGTGCTAAAAGACGCACAGGACCAGTTGTTGTGGCGACACTTGGGGGAGGCCTATGTCCAGCAGTGGAACTCTTTCGGCTGATATGATGATGATGAGACCTTTGCTATACACAATTAATATATTATCAGACACACTTATGAGAAAATAGTACCCAATACTGCGAATTTACGACTAACTTTATTATTATTAATGCGCTGAAAATGGGCATAGGTACCGACATAAAGTTTTATCGATACAGGAAATAAAACATTCGCCAACCTTTAAAACCAAATCGATTACTTTTGAACATCAAATCGCTATAAAATGGACATCAAATCGTCCAAAGTCTACCTATTCCGATCTCTGTTTATAACATAGAGCGCGGAAACACAGCTACTAGAGATTCTGTATCTATACTTATAAATAAAAACCGAGCGAGTCTTACAGTAGTCGCATAGGATGTATAACATCTGATGTCTCATCCTTGTAAAAAGCAATATTAACATTAAAAGTACCAACTGACAGCCAATTCGACCACTGCGCGCGCTCATTGGACATGTCGAATAGGGCGCGCTTCCTCGGCTTCCTGTTACACACTTCCGTCCCATTTCTCGAAATTTCACTTCCACAAATTGCAGGAAAGATGTGACACATCAAAAATTGTTTTGTATGTCTGCTTTGGCCATCCGCTATCCGGCTCTGATCCAGCCATTCCGTTTGACGAGACTTCTAGTGGTAGATACCTGATGTTATAAGAAGTAACTTAGGCTACTTTTGTTTAAAAAGAAACAGACAAAGTACCGCAAAAAAAATCCATGAAATTGTGAATCAAATCCAATTCTCTAATCAGTTTTACTGGAATGTGTTTCAATTTCCGTGAAATATCTTCGGTGTAACACTTTTCACGCGGGCAAAGTCATGAGCAGAAACTAGTTACTAATAATATTCGAGCCTGCGCAAAGTGCGCTGAGCACAAGTTTCAGCCGGTCGATTCTGTAAACATGTCGAAGTGAGGTTTGGGTGAAGTGATCACGAGGTGAGCTGTCAATCCATACAAGCCTTCACTTCGATATGTTTACAGAATCGACCGGCCTGGCATAGCCATAGACCATAGACATAGATAGATAGAGATATTGTCACGGGCTGTCAATCTCAATGAGTAAACTGTGACACTCAGACTTGGTTTGTATGGCAAATTTTACCAGTACCTACCGTATCGTAGAATGTTCGCCGTTTTTTTCCTACTTCTCCGCTATTCTTTACTGATTAATTTCTTTGCGGGATCCAAGACAGTTGAATCATTTCTCCGGGGCTCGTCGAGCTTCATTAACTCGGCGACTGTTGACTGTTGGCTTTCAGGAGTTGCAGTGGTTGGTTTCCTGCCAGGGTTGCGGAATTTGTTCGAAAGAGTCACCGCGGCTCTGGAACGCAAAGGGCTTTAGAAGGAACACGGATGGGTTTTAGTCAGTAAGAGTCTGACACGCTCTTCCGCTCCACCCAGAGTGGAAGAAGTCATTTGATGATTTCCCATCCTTATCAAAAAAAAAAGTGGTTGGTTTCAGGATAAGAATGCTTGGAAGCATGCTGGTCGTGCTCCATAAGACAATCAAGAGTGAAGAGTAAATCAAACTGGTTGGCATAATGTATTTAAGGATATAGAGGAACTTTTTTGAGTTTTTTATTTTATTTTTCTATTAAATAACTCACACATTGTAAAATCAATTGTTTGCAATATTTGGAAATATGTGAGTACCATTTATTGTATTGAAAAGAGTAACTATGGAGTTTCTTGTCCGTTCTTCTCCATAAAAATCTACCTTTGTGAATGGACAGTAGAGTCGCAATATTTTCATACATATTCTTTTAACTGTAATGTTGACGTTCAAAAGTGCCTTTTAATGGCCTAATTGGAATAAACGTTTTGACTTTGACTTTGACTTTGAGAATAATATGGAGGGCTTGTCCCAAAAAATGGCCACCAAGGAGTCTATCTATAATCTCTCTGGTGTATATCGTAACATTGGAAAAACATACTTTAGAAATAGTGCCCGTATAGTGTGGGAATCGAACATTCATAAAATCGTTTTACGATTATTTTACAACTTGTAAAAATTACTAAAAACCACGATAAAAGCGTTTTAAAAGTGCTTTTGGTTTCCGTTAGAAAACTTGAGATTTTATGTTTATGGCAATCGTTTTGTTCCGTTTTACATTTTTGTTGGAGTCATAGAATATATTACGTATAAGGTGAGCTGTTTCCGTAAATAGACCAATGATTTGCATACTTATTACCCACCAGATGGGCGCTGTTTGGACCACTGTTGTCGTGGTCCAGAAAGCGTACCTACATCTGTTTGATAACAAGACGAAAGTAAGCTTGGAAGAGATACCATAGAAGATAGGCACAGTTTTTTTTTGGTGAGATTTTTAGTATATTACTGTAAGCGTGCACCATCCCACTGCCACTGCTGGGCAAACGCCTAGTGCTTTGGTAGAGAGTTTTGAATCTTATGCCACCGCTCCTATTATACCTATGGTGCTAGGGCCAGAGCCTGCCAGGGTTGCGGAATTTGTTCGAAACAGACACCGCGGCCCTGGAACGCAAAGGGCTTTAGAAGGAACACGGATGGGTTTTAGTCAGTAAGAGTCTGACACGCCCTTCCGCTCCACCCAGAGCGGAAGAAGTCATTTGACGATTTCCCACCCTTAAAAAAAAACTCCGGTCAGTATAAAAAAGCGACGAAACGCTTCGAGAAAAGTAGAGATCCGCTTCCTTTGGCTCGTCTTGGCCGGCACTGCCGTGCCGCCACATACTATTACTCGTAAGTGTCCAGATGATTTTAAAAGATAAAATCAGCGAAAAAATCTATTAATTTATTTATCTATTAATTAGATTCTGAATCTCCGAGCCGCAAACTAAAATTAAATAAGCCACTCATGGCTCGCTTGCCAATAAAATGATGAAATTCCAACACCATAACACTTATTCAACTTATTATTGTGATAGTTGACTAACGAGCACATGTACCACTCCTTAGCGGTTTTCTACAATTCCCACATAAGTAATTTGACTGTAGACATTCATCATGACGACATTTTATGAATGTGCTAAATTTCAAATGGCCTAACCATCTGACATTCCTTATCTAGGTAAATTGCAATAGTTGCACCTAACGCGTATTTAATGTCAAATTACACAGTAATAAAGGACATCAGAAAAGATGGATTCATTCGAACCAGTTCCTTTACCTTACCTTACCTTACCTTACCTTACCTTACCTTACCTTACCTTACCTTACCTTTCTCTATCCAGTAATTAACAAGAAATGTTAATTAAAAATTAAAAAATTATTCTATCCATTGAAGATGACATTTTATTTTTTTATTTTTATTTTCTTTTATTGCCCAACCAACAATTGTTTACACTGTAAATATTTAAAGTAATAATCAACTATAATCTAAGGTTACAATTTCTTACAGGTTAGCACCGCATGCCCCATAAACATATTAGATGTGCCACAAGCACTGTACTATATATAATATTAAGTCTAATTAGCTAAAAATATAAAAAAGAAACAAATTTAAATTAACATAACGTGTTGGAATATAAAACTAACATGAAAAATAAAAGTAAAATTCAATAGAACTAAACAAACAAAGACACACCAAAACAGAAAAATAATAAAATTCAAATTAAACATTACAATTAAATGAAAGAAAGAAAGAAAGAAAGAAAAAGTTCTGCGGAGTGACATCAAAATAATGAGATAAAAATGGCGTTTTTAACGTCTTTCTCGGTAATTAAATCGAAATTGGGCAACACATTGATTCTCTCCTCAAACACTGCATGCCATATACATATTTTTAAAAGTACACGTTCGCTACTGAAAAACTTAGATATCCACTATTTCCCAATACGTGTGTTTTATATTGCCACATCGATGCGCTCATTGCCAACTAACACAGGTACTAACAACTTACCACAGGGTACTAATAATCTTTAATTATACATTGCAATCTAATAAGGTTGAGAGAAGCCGCGGGCTCATGGTTAGCAATTAGGCAACTGATGCATTCATTTACAGTTAAACTTGTTTGTTCTCTAAATTAGGAAAATATTTCGAAATACTGTACTGTACACCTGTTACTGTACTGGTAATGTTTAAACAACTATGGCAAAGACGTAAGGGTTATGAATGATGTTGCAAAAAATAATAAGTAAAGTACACAAAATTAAACAGGCTTACGGCCGGGTCTCAATAACATACATTGTATATATACCATTGACCAGCTGTCCCGGTCGTAAGTGGATATGAGTCAAAGTCAAAGTCAAAGTCAAAACGTTTATTTCAATTAGGCCATTAAACGGCACTTTTGAACGTCATCGTTTTCTATATTTTTGTTCTGTTGGCTTAGTAGTTTTGGAGACAAGAGCACACACACCTGTTTTCTTGAATAGCTTCAAAAATATGTTTTTTTTTAACAAAGTCAAATTCAATTCATTTCTTTCAACTAGACCATTGAAAGGCATTTTTGAACATCAAATTACAAAACAAAAAAATACTGTCACAAAATAAAATATTAAAAAACAAAGTTCTTGTTGAAAAACCCTTTATATTCTCGTCTCCGACAATACCTAAAACTAATGTCAGACACTTTATCCATTAGAGTACCTCGACTCCATTAGTGTCTGACACCGCTGTCTCAATCAGAACAACTACAGTTAGGCGCGACAAGTTGCGAGGTATTTGTGGGCGATTTTCTCTTAGATTTATACAAATTGTTTAATTGCGAACAGGATTAACTTAATTTACGATGGATGTTCTAGAGAATGGCTGGATAAATCTTAGGTTAAACTAAACGGTGGAAAGTGGACGTTGCTAGAGATTGTAAGACTAATCATGAAGGCTATCGTAGACAATTATGGAAGTTATTTAAGACTAGCGGACGTCACGCGGTTTCACCCGCGTAGTTTTTCGTTCCCGTGGGACTACGGGGATAAAATATAGCCTATGTTACTCGCTCATAATGTTAAAAACGTAGCTATCCATTGCTAAAAGATTTTTTCAAAAATACAAAAATGCAAATCTTTCCGTTTTATAATATTAGAATAGGAGTACTTATGGATAATTTTCTGCTTACTGTCTTGATATTTTGCAATAGGTTATTTGACTAAAAAATCAGATAGATTTCCAAAAAATATTGAATACGTATTTTTATTTTGTCACGTAAACAAAAAATGAAGACGATACAGGGCGTTGAAAACTCGTGTGACGTCACTTTTTTTTTAAGGATGGGAAATCATCAAATGACTTATTCCGCTTTGGGTAGAGCGGAAGGGCGTGTCAGACTCTTACTAGCTAAAACCCATCCGTGTTCCTTCTTAAGGCCTTTGTGTTCCAAGACCGCGGTGACTCTTTCGAACAAATTCCGCAACTCTGGCCCTAGCGGGCCCCGTCTCCTATGCTGACATCTCATTGAGGCGCGCGTGGAGCGCGTGGAACGCGCCATCGACTCGGGCCTGGTGGTGATCGGACAGCGTCACTTACCAGTACACTTTTTACTGGAAAGTGTCGTTCCAAGCCCCCACTCCTTATCTTTGATGCGTTTTATCTTCGTATTTTTTTATTTATTTGATAAAAATAAAAATATTTATCCAATATTTTTCTAACTGACGGACTAAATAGAACGCATATTTGTAAACCCCTATTGAAATTAGCCCACTTGCCAAGCAGTTCTGAAATTGTAAAAATGCAAGTTGCCGTCTTCTCATTTGAAGACCATCTTGTTCGTGGGAAAAAAACACGCGCCATAATTATTGTTTATCATAGATTACTTCTCGTATTTAATTATTAGATTTGAATTAGCCAGTGATTGGCCGAATTGATTGAACTCTTTATGTTGGTACTATTTCGCTTCCGGTAACTAACGACAATTGCCTGTCAATTATGTCTATCAGCATTTCAATCATCGAAACATGAATCGATAATATTCCAATAACTTTGGTAACCGTGGGAACACGACCTTATAGACATTCTCACTCAATTTTGCGACAAAAATCTTTAGTCATAAAGTTGAATTTAGTTTGTTTCCGAGTAACAGTTGGTGTGGTTCCGTACACCTGCATTTTGTCACAGGCATTGTTTCGCCTCTATTAACAATAACAATCTATTCAATGTCTGCGTCTCGAATTTCTGTACAATTTGCTCAAAATACATACTAAACTAACTCATGGAATTTGAGTGAACAATACAGTTGGCTCTCCATGTGCACATTTGCGGTGACAAATTAACTTTGACAGCGCCATTCCCATAATTTTGTGTCAGTTTCTTACACATTATAACCGAACGATACGATATTTAAGCAATCAACAAAGCAGTTTACTTGTAGTAGAAATCCTTGTGATTTTTTTGGTCGGGGGAATTATAATAACAAAAAACGTTTTTTACAAAAGAAGACAACCGACTTCCAAATACAAAAAAAAAACACTAGAAAGTATAAAATAACTTTAATTTCGGAAGTCGTTTTTTTTTTGTTTGTTTCTTCGTATTTTAACACAGACTTTTTAGTGTTAGCAGGTACCACTGGAAAGTCACAGGAAAGAAAAACACGCAATTTTGTTTACTTGGATGATATATTTTCTATTTCCTCCAGCTATTTTAATATAAAAACCAAACTACGCAACCGATTTTGATAAAACTTCTATGGGACCAATCGGAACGTATATAAGAATTTTTCAAATCGGTTCATAAATGACGGAGTTATGAGATAACGAACATAAAAAGAAATACAACTGAATTGAGAACCTCCTCCTTTTTTTGAAGTCGGTTAAAAATTTGCTCTTTTACCCTTTTCTCAACTATATTGGGGTTGGTTTCCAATCTAACCGAATACAGCAGCGTGCCAGCCTAACGTGAAGCTACTATCTGACCTCCACAATCCGGTTACTGGGTAACAGGTAACAGGATACTTACTAGTAATACTTTGCTGCTAATACTTTGTTCCTATAAGTAGCATAGTATGGGTGCATCGTTTTTTGTTGGCCATTATGTATGGGCTGGCCTGCCCTTACTGTAGCCTACTACACGCACATGGCACTAGGAGAGGCATATGTGCCAGCTGTGGACTGATGATGATGATGAATATTATGACGATTTAAGTTAGGATCATTAATTCAGCAAAATCTTAACCAAACCGGTGTACACCGCCATAACCCTACATCTCTGTTGATCCCACAAGGCTAAGCTCTGATACGTGTTATCTCAATAATATTGTTGACAACGGGCCCGTGATATCGCAGCTCTTAGTGCTACGGTCCTGCCGACCACTTCGTGCTAATCGTCGAGGTTATCTCACAAGTTTGCTCGAACAAATTGGTTAGTGGTGTATGGAGATTGTGTTTGTTCGTTAGTTTGTGCGGATCTCGAAAACTTTGTTCGCACTGAAAGAATTTTATGATTGTGATCTAAATAGTTTGTTTCGTTGAATCTGAAAAGGTTGCGTTTGTGCTTTATCTAATCTATCTATCTAATACCTTTAAACCAGCAATTCTTGTATATTTATAATCTGAATCCCGGAAACGGCTCCAACGATTTTCATTAAATTTACTATGCTGGGGGTTTCGGGGGCGATAAATCGATCTAACTAGGTTTCATTTTTAGAAAATGTTTACCAAAAAAAAAAAACTTAAAAACTACTGGACCGATTTGAAAAATTCTTTCAGCAATGGATAGCCCCGTACTCCCACGGGAATGGGAACTATGCGGGTGAACCCGCGTGATGTCCGCTAGTATCTAATATTTTGGCAGATATTTCAGAGAAGATATTCACTGATATGTCTGCCAAAATATTAAATATTTCTCCAAATAAAAAACCTTTCTCTTGATTTTAAAGCCAGACAAGCAAAACCGCGAACAATCCCTACCTCCATAAAAGGATATTTATAGCTTGTATTAGCATTAGCGCCGATAACGAGCCAAATTAACATGATCTTATGTATGATGTACCCGACTGCGCCGACCAATGAGCGTCAAGCTGTCAGGCGCATTAGCAAATTGGGGCCGTGTTCTGTTATGAATAGAGATCGAATATTCGGAAGCATATTTACCCAAAGTTAATTTTTGGTTGAATTATTATGGAGGCGGCTTAGAATATTTCATTTTTTTAAATCCCGGGATTCCGGGATTGCGTAACTAATCGTGAATAAAAAAAAACATACATGAATACCAGTTAAATACGATCACGCTTTATTTGATTTCCCGCGCGAACCGCCATTATTTGTATAAGTTAGTCCCTGCAAATTGAGGTATTTTATTGAGGGGAAAACAATAATGATATTACGTAGTAACAAGGCAACTTTTATTTGGGTCCGATCGGGTTTATTACATCGCTCTTAAATTAGTTTGATCCCGGAATCGTGAAACCATGCCAGAAAAATAGTAAAATGTTACTAAACTATTATTACATTAAAAAGTTACAAATGCACTTGGTTTTAAGTCATCTATGGAATTATTAGGATTTCTCCACTTACCGAGTTCCATTTTTTAAGTTAGTCAACTATTACTCGTTAACTTGTAAAGCCTACTTAGCTGTGACAAACAGACGGACATGGTGAAACTATAAGGGTTGACTACGGAACCCTAAAAAGTAAAAGTTAAAATTAATAAAGAAATCATAAAAGGAAAAACAGCTTCCAAATTTTTGCCAGAAAATTAAATGGATAAAATTAAATAATTCAGGTAAGGCAACTTTCTCATCATCATATCAGCCGAAAGATGTGTCAATTAATGAAGTGTCAATTAATTTCATAAAATTTGATTTACATATTAGACATACAATTTTCTTTGTCATGTTTTGTAAACTTTGCATTCTGCTGTATACATTCAAGTTTTTATAACATAACAGACAGATGTGTTGCTGGGGAGTTTGTTGCGCCACTTCTTCTTCCCAGCTACAACACTAGGAAGTGGTGACGGGCGGGCGTTTTGGGGGACTGTCTTTATAAAGAACTTTGACGTTCAAAAAATGCTGGCACTCAGCCTAATTTGAATAAATGACTTTTGATTTGATTTGATTTGAAAGACGTCCACTGATGTACGTATACCTCCCCCAAAGAGGGGTGGAGGAAGGGGGGATTTGCCATAATAGCCACGCGCTTGGCAGGCAGGTTGGCGATCGCAGTGTAGCTGTTGTAGCACAGAGAATGCTGCTGCCCATTCTCCGATGAGTCCCTTAGTCGCCTCTTACGACACCCACGGGAAGTGATGGGATGGTGCTATTCTTTTACGTCCGACACCATACAGAATGTGTGATTATTTGAATAATTCCATAACCTGTCTGATCCTGGTATTAGTAATGAGTTATTGATCAAATTAGGTCGTTCGAGCCAAATGAATAATGGTTTTCGAAACAAAAATACATGAGTAAATAGCTGTACAAACTTGAATTTAGAATTCCTAACCAGAGACAAAACGCCAATTTCATATGTAAGGACCTAATATTGATTATTTTTTATTATTATTATTTTTTTTTTATTTCGCGGGCCTGCGGACGGCGAGCATTGGGTGGCTCGCTGTCCAATCACCACCAGGCCCGGGTCGATGGCGCGTTGTGTTTCACGCGCGCCTCAAAGAGATGTCAGCATAAAAGACGGGGCCCGTTAGGGCCAGAGCCTGCCAGGGTTGCAGAATTTGTTCGAAAGAGTCACCGCGGCCCTGGAACGCAAAGGGCTTTAGAAGGAACACGGATGGGTTTTTTTCAGGAAGCTTTCAATGTTTCCATAGTAATTACAAATTAATTATAAATATGCACTGAATACCTACTTCATAATGCGGCACCCTGATCTACGTTTGAATTTGGAACGCGCGCCATGCGTAGGAGTTTGTTGAACATCTTAATGCTTATTAAATCCTCGTTTGTTACCGGATGAGAGGAATGAGTCGCGCTAAATGTCAGCTGCAAATGTAATGCAAATTATTATTATGTAGTGGTTATAAGTTCAACGTAATAGAAACGGATTTAGAGCTTATTTATCAGTTAGAGCTAGAAATCTTAAGAGGAAAACGTTGAATTGTTTCATAGAATGTCCTTGCAAATTAAACTCCTCGAGCGTGATTTTTATTTGGGTCTAATTTTTGGGTTCCGTACCCAAAGGGTAAAACGGGACCCTATTATTAAGACTCCGCCGTCCGTCTGTCACCAGGCTGTATCTCATGAACCGTGATAGTTAGACAGTTGAAATTTTCACAGATGATGTATTTCTGTTGCCGCTATAACAACAAATACTAAAAAACAGAATAACATAAATATTTAAAGGATTTCCATCCCATACAACAAACGTGATTGTTTTGCCGTTTTTATAGGTTATGGTACGGAACCCTTCGTGTGCGAATCCGACTCGCTCTTGGTCGGTTTTTTTAATCGTATATAACTGAAGAATAAAGAATTCCTCAGATTATAATAATCTAATACTGGAAAAAACGGCCCATAAATTATTAAAAAAATCGAAATATAATTAATGCCCTATAATTGTATCCTTGAATTCTATATTGGACCGCATAATCATTTCATTTTCGTTTGTTACAGGTTGCAACTGTTCGTCGATCGGTTCCGAGAGCAACGTTTGCGACATCCGAACAGGGCAGTGCCGTTGCAAGCAACATGTTACAGGCCGGGCGTGCGAAACTTGTGAGGTAATGTATCATTTATCTCCTCTAATTTTGGTCAGTCTTGTGTCTCGTTCATGGATCTGTTATTAACTTATTACAGATATAGTTTCTCCAGGCTCTTATACCGTAACCAACCTAAACGCCCGTCATAATCCCCTCTGAACCAACACAGTTAGGAGTAGAAACAAACAATTTACACCCATTGATATTCAAATGGCACTGCGCTGGAAATGTCCCCGTGACATTTCTGGGTAATAAACGGAACGGGCCGAGGAAACGGACCGGAATTTATACGAAGCCACTGTTTGGATACGCAGAGATGTATTTGTTAGACCAAGAGGCTAAAGAAAAGAAAATAAATAGTTTATTCCAGACAAACAAAACGCACACTACAAATATAATCATGTTTTTTTTAAGGATGTGAAATCATCAAATGACTTCTTCCGCTCTGGTTGGAGTGGAAGGGCGTGTCAGACTCTTACTGACTAAAACCCATCCGTGTTCCTTCTGAAGCCTTTTGCGTTCCACGGCCGCGGTGACTCTTTCGAACAAATTCCGCAACCCTGGCAGGCTCTGGCCCTGGCGGGCCCCGTCTCCTATGCTGACAACTCTTTAAATATAATCATGATTTACTGATGAAGAACATCCATATCCATACTAATATTATAAATGCGAAAGTGTGTCTGTCTGTCTGCCTGTTACCTCTTCACGCTTAAACCGATAAACTGATTTAGATGAAATTTGGTATAGAGAAAGTTTGAGTCTCGGGAAAGGACAAAAGATAGATTTTATTCCAGAAATCATCCTTTAAGGGGGGGAAAAGGGGAGTGGTGGAATATATGGGAGTCCGTCATTATTAAAGATAAAACTATGGTTGCCCTCGGAATTACTTCCAGATATTATAGACTATCAAAACTTGATGAGTACAAAAGTATTCCAAGATGTTCATATGACAATTTATCGAGAGTATACAATCTCTCAAGTTATTTTATAATCTTACGGAGTTTGCCGTTTTCCGGTGACATTGGCGTTCAAAATGTTAAGTCAAGAGTGAGTAGATTAATCCTAGACAAGCATGCTCCATTGTCGACCATCATCACTTTATTTCAAATGCGATAGTTTTCAAGCGCAAGCCCATCAAATATCTACTAAAAAAGTTGAGCTGCATCCTGTTAGATGGGAAGCTGACCTAACCATAGTTGGGAAGATGCTAGGCAGACTACTGGACGTATACTTCCCCGAACAAACTATTTCATAGCGAGTTCTACTGCTAGTAAACTGCTAGACTTAATTGCTTCAAATCGTAGTATCGTTCGGTAATAACTGCAAAGTGAGAGAAACGGACACAAAATGAAGCTGAATTTAAACGCTGTCACTTAAGCTATGCTGCACAGGGTCGGACCTAAACTGTGGTTTAACATTTTGCTATGCAGCTTTATTTCTTGTCCAAGTAAAGGCCAAAAGGTCGAATGTACTAGTAAACTGCACCGGCGTTACAAATCCGTTGTGTGGTTTAGAAGTAAGCGGAAACGCCTGAAATAGAGGAGAGGCAGAGATTTTTTTTTTATAAATCACGCCTGATTTGTTAAATATTTGACGCAAAGGTAGGTACACTATGGCCCGAATTAATACATAAGCCCCCTTTTTATCCCGGTTTAACGTTCCCATAAATTAGTTTCGACTCTTACGCGGTCGAATCCTCTCGCGGAAAATTGCAGACTCCAAAGATTATAATTTCTCTATACATTATGAAAAAAACGTTTTGTTTACAATAAATGTCATCTATTACAACCGTGCCTTATTAAGAAAAAATGGTTAACAATTTCACACGATATAGGTATTATAATTATACGGTGTTAGCATTTTGTTTTATTGAAAGGTACTCGTTTGACCACTATCTCACCTGATGGTAAGCGATGATGTGGTCGAAGATGGAGCACACTTGCCTAGAAGTAACCTATTCACTGTTGACTTAAAGACTCCCAGGTTGTAGCTATCCGGTCAAAGTGATAGTGATATAATATAGTGAAGTGATCACGAGGTAAGCTGTCAATCCATATATTCTAGATGGATTGACAGCTCACCTCGTGATCACTTTACTCAAGCCTTCACTTCGACATGTCTACAGAATCGATTGGCAGGAAACACAGGCTCTGGCAGAGAATTCCACCCCTTAGCTGTACGCACTATGAATGTGTTCCCAAAAAGGATGACATATAGAAGAAGCTCCTTTTCATTTCGAGAGTCCATGCCACATAGCAACGCGGAACTTTATGATGTCAGTTAAGTCCTAATCCGGCCCTGTCAGCCATAATACCATTAATTGGTGTCGCTCGTATCGGAATTGTACCACAGAGTCTCAATTAAATGTCAATGGGACATGGCAAGTATTCGCGAATGTGGGCCACAGCTGGCCAATATCTTTTGTATATAATAGCCGAGGATTGTGGAAGACAGATGTTTGTGTCTGGCTTCAAACTTCAAACGAACTGGTTGAAGTGAATGGGTGTTATTGGTACTTGGCAACAGGTCCGTCTGATTTAAATATCAGCCCTGTCAATCACTTTGTTTAAGCTGAGCTTGGGATTAGTTGGGATGTTGTTTTCCAAAATGTTATACTAAGATGACCCGGTCGGATGCTTAGTATGTTATGAAACGACACATTGGGTTCGGCAGAAGATTCATTATTTGATGAACAAACCTTTTGAACGCCATTGTTACGTAGGTAAACATGACAAGCAAGCGCGTGCCCTGTTCGCCAAACGTCACAAATATGTGACAAAAAGTACAGCAAATTTGTGGCTAGGCGTTGGGTGCGCGCCGATGCGTTTATGCTCTGGTGTTCAAAAGGTTAATAGTCTCAATATGTGACTGGAAAAGTTTGGAAATAGGGAAAGACCAAAGAAATGATGGATGAACTGTGTGACAGATGAAAGGTATGTTTAGGAAGGGGTTGAAGGGGGGGGGGATGAAGTATAAATAATAAGACCACAAATAAGTTGGAATAAAGCATGAGAATGTAGATGATCTGTGACTATGTAGTTTTAAAACAAATCTTGCTACTAGATGATTTAAAATCGCCAATATACAACGTGTTACAGAATAAACGCAATACCTCTTAAGGGGTCATTGTACTCATCATTATGAACAACTTTCACTATGGGACCAACACTGAAATCGCGAAAAAGAAATCGATTTCCCCATACATTTCTGTGCGCATAACTCGACAAAATGTACTGAACAGCTGATGTTTTTTTCGTGATTTCGGGGTTGGTCCCATAGTAAAAGTTGTTCATAATGATGAGTACAATGACCCCTAAAGAGGTATTGCGTTTATTCTGTTACACGTTGTATAGGCCTGCCAGTCAAATCTGCCGGTCGATTCTGTAAACATGTCGAAGTGAAGGTTTAAGCGGAGTGAACGACAAGTGAGCTGCTGCTCAAACCATACAAACAAGATGGAATGGCAGCTCACTTGTGGCTCACTCCACCTAAGTGTACACGATGAGATGTCGGCAGAATAAACCGGCTGATCTCCTGTTCCTCGAAGGTGTAACTGCAGCAGGTATATTCCCTACATTTAATTACTATACTCGCCATTATTTTAAGTGCCTTTTAAACTATCCAAGTAATAATGGTGTTAGTAAGAAAGTAAAATAATTAACCTTAATTTCACTGCTTTTATTGCAATCGTATGGGTCAATTTTAATATTCTAATAAACATATTTGTCGTAGTTAAATAATTTTATTAGCCCTTAAAACGCATGCAAACGATATTATCGGGTAGAAAGTGGAATTTATCACGCTTTAAATTTCAAATAAAATGTAATGATGTCTTTAAATTAAGTATTTAAACCGCAGTAAAATTTTAAACTGTGTCGTGCGTGAAGTGTTTCACTTCCTGGAGTTTACTGCAAAATACATATAATGCATTGGAAATAGCTGATCTAGGTGATATCGGCAGAAAGATAAACTAACTTTTCTTGCACTGCTTTTCTTTCTTAATAACATAAGTACCTACTTATTAGCTTTTTTTGAGCCTTTCCAACAGAAACCGAGCGTTTTAGAATAGAATAGAATAGAAAACATTTATTCGATACAGACACAACACAACAGCAACAAAACACAAAGTAAAAAAGAGAACAATCATAAGACAACAATAAATTATCTAGCCAGCCGCTAGTTGAGCGTGCCTATACCGAAAGGGTTACCATCTCAGCATTTGCTGGGCGTCAGACACCCAGCGCTGGTTTTCAGTTGGCACCCTGCAGACACACGGACGTGGGTAAGAAAAATAAATACATTCATACTTGATTATTAAAAATAAATAATAAATAAATTAGAATACGTTAATAAGTATTATAAAAATTAGCCTATGGCCTTAGTTTTAAATAGTCCGATGACACTCGGCGAAGATGTAGCTTTCCATCAGCGCTTTTTATTTGGTAATTCAAATTAGGCTGAGAGTCAGCACTTTTTGAACGTCAAATTTTACATACAGTCAGTCCTCCAAAACGCCCGCCTGTCACCACTTCGTAGTGTTTTAGCTGGGAAGAAGAAATGGCGCAACAAACTCCCCTGAAATGCAGCACATATGTCAGTTACGTTTTAAGAACTTGAATTTATACAATACTAGTTGCCGCCCACGGTTCCGCCCGCGTGATTGTCGAAAATTATCCCAAGGGAACATGTTCCCGGTATAAAAAGTATCCTATGTATTATTCCAGACTATAATCTACCACTATGCCAAATTTCATCAAAATCCATTCCGTAGTTTTTGCGTAAAAGAGTAACAAACATCCATCCATCCATCCACACTTACAAACTTTCGCGTTAATAATATTAGTAGGATTAATCAAACAAAATATAAATTGATAACCAACAGGTAGGTACTTAATCAAATCAGCGCCGGGTGTCTGACGCCCAGCAAATGATGAAATGGTAACCCTTTCGGTATAGGCACGCTCAGCGAAATTGGACTCTTGGACTCTTTACTACTCGTATTATTTATTTTACTTTGTTGTTGTTGTGTTACACAAACACAAACTAAGTAGAATAAATAGATATATAGGTAAAGCATTAATATGATGGACAAAAACAAAATATAAAATACACAAAAGCATACTTAATTATAAATTATTATAAAGCTAAGCACGGCCACCATTATAAAAAATATTATAATAATTTTATCGTGATGGTGACAACATAAAAACTCGTTAAAATAAAGAAAGAGAAATTGTGTCACGGGTAGTTAGCAAAAAATGAAAAAAAACATAGTGGTGTGAGCACTTCAAGGTTGCACCGAATGGGAGTTCAGGTCAGCATGTGTGGTATACCTGAAGCTGATATTCTGCTGGATTCCGGCGGATAAAGACGTCGAGCTGAATTTCTGGATGGAGAGTTATTTTTGTGTACAATGTGTGTTTCACATGAGGAATGCATGTCGTAAGTAAACCTGGAATTGTAAATTTTTAAATCACTGGTTTTTTTTAACTTTGCCCCACACTAGCAATTACTCCCGTATCGTGGGTTCGTTTACAAACATACTAACTCAAACACAAACAGCCAGACCCGGAACAACTATCTCTAGGCCATACAAATATATTTGTTCCGTGCGGGAATCGAACCCGCGACACGCAGCGCAGCAGTCAATCGCTCAACCACTGCGCCAACCGTGTTATTGGCAACAAAGCATGTTTCTTGGCTTTAGAAGCAAATTAAATTAAAATATATGTTTCGATAGGTACATGTTAGAACAGTAACTGTCTTTGGGGACAAACTTGGCTGCAACGAAATCTGTCAGAAATAATTCATGTATTTTAGTACTTACTTGACCCATTATCCATTAAATACAAAGTAAATGGCTAAGCATTATCGTCTTTTATGTCAATCACTACACCGATTGTATCTCGAAGGTTTAGGCGCGGCGTTACAAATGATGTCGAACGTTAACCGACGATCAACACTAATCCGGGCTTAAGTCGGCTAATCGCCCGTTTACTTCACTCGCATTAATGTTGTTTAAAAGGTCATCGCGTACTGAACTTTTGCAAATTCCTAAATGTTCCAACTACTTTTTTTCGTAATTCGTACTATCGACCAGAGGGGCCATTCTCTAATCCCGAAGTCCGTAGTTTCGGGCTTAGTTGCGGGCGTATTCTACTCCGTATCACCTACGGATTTACGATTAGTTGCGAACCCGAACTAAGAATGAATGACAATACGATTTGACAGTAACTGCCGAATCGTGTTGATATTAATTCTTAGTGGTTAGGTGATACGGACTAGAATACGCCCGAAACTAAGCCCGAAACTATGGACTTCGGGCTTAGAGAGTAGCCCCCCAGGTATGAGTTGAACTCGCACGCAAAGCAGCTAAAACTCTAAGAAGTGGTGACGGAAGGGGTTGACGTTTGAAGTTTGACGTTCAAAATGTACTGACTCTCGGCCTCATTTGAACAAGTATTTTGATTTTGAAGGGATCCGAATAATAAAACGAAAAAATCACGAAGTATGATTTTTCGTGGCCTTCATCATTATTTCAGCCGAAAATTCGTCAGCGAAATTACTTAATATTACCTGTGCTTTTCATCATGTTTCGGTTTTACTTTCCACTTGTTGCGCGTTCGGTTAGCGTTCGATGCGCGTCCGCGATCATATCGTACGCGCGCATTCTTGTGCGTGAATGGGAGCTGGGACGCGCAAGCGCGTGGTGTGAGCGCCGATATCACAGGTGAACCATTGTGTTCTGAGTTCGGTTCAACGATCGACTTGTTGAGGATATTGTGAGTTCATGCTGAAATTAAATTGCATGTAAAAATATGTTGTTCGATCAATCAGCCTAGCCATTTGCCGTCTGACCCGATGCAGTTGAATACGAGTGTTTTACATGGAGCAGCTGCCTATCTGACCTCCAAAACCCAGTAACTGAGTGACGTATGTTGATGTTCATTCAAGTAATTTTTTTAATTGTAGCGATTCATTGCAATATTCGTTCAATCGTCTAGTTTTTTTTTTTTTCTAGACATATGGCTTTATTGACCGGCCATTTCAGCCGTTGAATGTGTGACTATAAATTAAAGTTGAGGTCTTGAGAGGAAATTGTGAAACGGCAAAGGTAGGATGCCCTCAAGCTAGGTGAAGTAACGATCTCCACTAGCTGGCAGCAGTGAGGTCACAGTAAACAAAGTCCAAGGTAAATGGCCTTCGTTTTTTTTTTGTTAGCCTACACTTGTGACCCACAGCTGGGCAAAGGCCTCTTGTTTCAAACTAAGTCTTGGGCGATTTTTGTCCAAGTTTCTCCCGTAAACATGATGGAGATTGTCATACCACCTTCGCCGCGGTAGACCTCTATTCGGCTTCGTAATGTAAAAATGTCTTCTAGTGTAATTCTATTTTATGTTAATAATGCCATTCTCCTCCTACTAAAAAAGAAAGGAATTTTATATTTTCTCAACTCAAATTGACACCAGTTTGAACCTAATTTTACAGCTTTTAAATATAGGTACCTACACAAAAACTGAAATAGTTATTCTGGCTTCCAGTGTACGCTGTTCCTTAAGTAAAATGGTCGTTCTGTGGCAATGTGCCAATGGGACATTAAATTGATGGATTAGAATAAACAGACGTACAGATTTCAAGATGCGATCAATTTTAGATTATTAATTGAGGCCACGGGGCTACGCTTAATGTCTCTCGAATTGGAAATGTAAACATTTATGAGAATTAATGACGACTAAAAGTAATTGATATCCAGATATATTTATGATAACAACAATGTTTAAATGATTATAACCACACACATTTTATAAATAACCAGCTTTTGCCAGCGACTTCGTACGCGCATATCCCATTATCCCGGTTCCCGTAGGAATTTTGGGACGAATTATACACCTAAACATTCCTCATGAACAAACCCATCTATTGGAGGAAACCGCATGGAAATCCGTTCAGTAGTTTTTGAGTTTATCGCGAACAGACAGATAGACGCGGCGAGGGACTTTGTTGAATTTAAATATAAAAGACTAGGGCTTACTAAACACTAATAAAGATGATTTATAATAGACGATTTATACATATTACATGTCTACTGGGTCTAATTTTAAGTCAAACGAAAAATCTGTTGAATTTGTAAACTATTTCCTCAACTCTGCACAGCACTGCCTTACAAAAATAAGTTATACCCAGTACCTTGACTGGGGTACCATAATGTACACATGATGTAATTTAGCCTTGATTTTTGATTACTCCAGACCGAAAAAACATATGGGGCAATCTTTGGGGACTGCCGATAGAAGTGAAAACTAAGCGAAAGCTAAAGCGTTCGGTGACGGTGACGCGTTCCATTATTTTTGTTCAACCAAAAAGTGCTCAACGCGCCTAAAGAAGTTTTCACTTCAAAAACAACCTTTTTCATACATATTAGATATTCCTTACGCCTCATGATAAATGTCCTGTTTATCCCCCAGGAAGGCTACTGGGGTCTGCAGCTGGGTGGCTGCCGGCGCTGCGCATGCGGCCCGGGCGCCTCGGCCTGCGACCCCGTCACCGGCGCCTGCGCCTGCGCAGACGGCGTCGGCGGCGCGCACTGCGACACCTGCCTGCCTGGCTTCTACGGCTTTGGACCTGCTGGATGTTTACGTGAGTTGGTTTTATCATATTTACTGGCAAAATTGCCGACGATATAGCTGATAGTGATCAGTGACGCTTATCAGTGTTGATATCTCGGAGACGGTGAGGCGCAGCAGACCTTTCAACTGGTGCGCCTGTGATTACAACACCCACACGCATACTTTACAAACTGGAATACAAAAAGCTGCTTGGCGGCAGAAAAAAGAAAGGTGAAAAACTTCCCCAACAAGCTTGGCCACTAAGAACTCCACTTTTACAACACGAGTATTGATTTCACATCAAAATCACTACGGGACAATGGCGCGTGTTCAATACGGATTGTAAGTCGAAAATTATAAGTCCAAGCCGTTTCTACTGAGCCATTTAAAGGTCTGCTACTGCCATTCACGATATATTGATGATTTTCCTTCTAAATTGTTCCAGCATGTCCGGTGTGCAGGGACGGCAAGGTGTGCTCCCCGCACAGCGGCCGATGCGTGTGCCCGGGTGGCTCCATGGGCGCCGGGTGTCGGCAGTGCGCACGCGGCTACTGGGGGGTGGGGAACTCCTGCCGGCCGTGCAGCTGCGGTGCAGGCGCTGTATCTAGTGAGTAATGACAACATGGCGTCATCATCATCGTGCAACTGAAAGATAAAGACGTCCTGGAACTGATGGATATGGTCTTCGCCACGTCGTAAGACACGCTTCTTTTCCCATAATTGATAGAGATTTATTCAGTTATTTAAGACAGGTATCAGGAAATAAATAGCGAGAGGCGAATCTTTTGAAACTGGCATCAAATCCAGTCTTTCAGTTTGTTACACTGTTGGCAAGGGAGCGCTTTGTAGGTAAAACGTATCCAGGATCGGATCGAAACAGTGTTTCAAAAAAGTATTTTTAATGACCTCGTCATTCAACACACTGCTTTCTGATGTCATACTAAATCAGCTCTTATTCTACTTTCTACAACGCGATTTTGTCTGAATTTGCTAACTAACTAATATTTTTTCCAGACATCTGCGACCCTCACACTGGCCAATGCAAGTGCCGCTCCGGTTGGGAAGGGGCCACGTGCGAGCAGTGTACGAACGGGCACTATGGACCCAAGTGCCGACCGTGCCAATGTCATTCCGCCGGCACGAGGGACTGTGCCGATAGCACGTGCAGCTGTGACGAATGGGGACGGTGCCCTTGTAAGGTGAGCTGAACTGGAATCTTCCAGTAGTATTTTATTCCTTCATCATCATCTACCTAGCCTTTTCCTAACTATATTGCGGTCAGCTTCCAGTCAAACTGAACTCAGTTGAATACCAGTATTTTACGTGGAGCACCTGCTAACAAATCGTCGCAACCCATTAACTGGGTAACACGATAATTCTTGGCAAGACTGGTGTTATGTTTTAGTAGGTAACGACTGCCAAAGATCTACAAATGACAGCCGGGATCAAAGGCTTAACGTGCTTTCCGAGGCTCGGAAGATTCTAGGTATGTTAAGATAGTTACCCATCCACAGACCGACCTTGACAAGCGTTGCTTTACCTTGAAGTTCGGTCCTTGCGGTTGTTATAATTTAGCCTCAAGCTCCTCCTCTTTTTACTTTTTCCTATATAACCCAAATATCTACAAGTAATATTCGTCTTCCAGGAAAACGTAGTGGGCGAGAAATGCGACAGCTGTCTGACCGGCACGTTCGGGCTGTCGGCGGACAACCCGTCGGGCTGCACGGCGTGCTTCTGCTTCGGGCGCGTGGCGCAGTGCTCGCAGGCCCAGCTGGCGCGCGCCGCCGTGCACGCCGCCGCGCCGCTGCACGTCACGCTGCAGAGGGGGCTCCAGGACGTCATCACTACTGTGAGTAGCATAAGCAGCCTTTAACTTTCCTCTACATTTTTNGTGTTTCAAAAAAGTATTTTTAATGACCTCGTCATTCAACACACTGCTTTCTGATGTCATACTAAATCAGCTCTTATTCTACTTTCTACAACGCGATTTTGTCTGAATTTGCTAACTAACTAATATTTTTTCCAGACATCTGCGACCCTCACACTGGCCAATGCAAGTGCCGCTCCGGTTGGGAAGGGGCCACGTGCGAGCAGTGTACGAACGGGCACTATGGACCCAAGTGCCGACCGTGCCAATGTCATTCCGCCGGCACGAGGGACTGTGCCGATAGCACGTGCAGCTGTGACGAATGGGGACGGTGCCCTTGTAAGGTGAGCTGAACTGGAATCTTCCAGTAGTATTTTATTCCTTCATCATCATCTACCTAGCCTTTTCCTAACTATATTGCGGTCAGCTTCCAGTCAAACTGAACTCAGTTGAATACCAGTATTTTACGTGGAGCACCTGCTAACAAATCGTCGCAACCCATTAACTGGGTAACACGATAATTCTTGGCAAGACTGGTGTTATGTTTTAGTAGGTAACGACTGCCAAAGATCTACAAATGACAGCCGGGATCAAAGGCTTAACGTGCTTTCCGAGGCTCGGAAGATTCTAGGTATGTTAAGATAGTTACCCATCCACAGACCGACCTTGACAAGCGTTGCTTTACCTTGAAGTTCGGTCCTTGCGGTTGTTATAATTTAGCCTCAAGCTCCTCCTCTTTTTACTTTTTCCTATATAACCCAAATATCTACAAGTAATATTCGTCTTCCAGGAAAACGTAGTGGGCGAGAAATGCGACAGCTGTCTGACCGGCACGTTCGGGCTGTCGGCGGACAACCCGTCGGGCTGCACGGCGTGCTTCTGCTTCGGGCGCGTGGCGCAGTGCTCGCAGGCCCAGCTGGCGCGCGCCGCCGTGCACGCCGCCGCGCCGCTGCACGTCACGCTGCAGAGGGGGCTCCAGGACGTCATCACTACTGTGAGTAGCATAAGCAGCCTTTAACTTTCCTCTACATTTTTTGAGTTTGCTCTTGACTCTAGTCTAGGTCATAGATGACAGAGACAAAGTCGACAATGGAGCGAGCTTACCCAGAAGAAGCCTGTTCACTCTAATTTTGAAGAGATTAGGTTTGTATACGTTCAAAAACACAGACGCAGGCAGAGAGTTCCACTCCTTTGCTGTGTGCATTATAAAAGACATTTGGAAACGTTTAGTGTGAATTGGTGGAATAACAAGAAGGTAGGGATGGTAACTTGCAGTGCGTCTAGATGTCCGATAGTTGAAGGGGACCGGTGGGATGTGGTCGTGGAGTTCCTGGACACTCTCCCCGAAGTACAATCTGTAGAAGACCGACAAGCAGGCAACCTGGCGGCGATGGGCCAAGCAGTGAAGCTTGGCATCTACCAGTTTTATGTCGCCAATGAGCCTCTTAGCTCTGCGTTCCACCGATTCAAGCACGGCAAGTTGGTATTTAGCTGAGCTATACCAAAGGTGGCTGCGATGCTCCATGCAGGATCGGACTTGTGCTTTGTAAAGGGTTAAAAACTGTCCTATTAATATTAAAAGGTTTCTACTTCAATCTTTATCCCCAGATGGACCAAGACTCCTTGCTAGCCATTCACACGCACACTCCCGACGCGACCATCACGCTCCCGTGGCCCCCCGTCCCAGTGTACGTGGAGCTGGACAAGCGGTTCGTGGGGGACCGTGTGACGTCATACGGAGGGTCCCTGCGGTTTCGGGTAGAGGAGGAGGGGGGGACGGAGCTCAGTCGAGAGGTCTTGGCGCGGTTCCCGCTCGTAAGGCTGTATACGAAGAGTATTGTACTGGAGTACTTTGAGGTTAGTACTTGATCATCTTCCTGGCTTTTTGATCTATCTGTATGTAATTATTACCTATGTTTTCCAAATAAATTATTCTAAGTATGTTTGTCCCTGAATATGTGTCCAGTCGGATTTAGTAATCCATTTTTCAAGCACTTCCTGATATCCGATTAGCTTTAACTTGTCATACTTATGGAACTTTGAACACAATGTAAAAATATGCTAGGTAATATTGGTCTACCGGAAGCCAAAAGGTGGCCATAGCAACTTCTCAACCAATCAGGTTAGCACCATCGTGTTTGGGCTCATTGGATATGTATTAATGAAGTACCTTAAGAATTTTTCTTTTATCAAAAGATTGATGATGTATATTTACTGTTAATTTTAACATGTTTGTTCAGCACGCTCCGGTAGTGAACGGCACTCACGCAGTCCGCTTCCACGAGTCCTTGTGGATGGTGCGTGGCCGTGGCGTGGCGTCCCGCTCGGCGCTGATGCTGGCTCTGCGCCGCCTGGACAAGATCCTCATTCGCCTCACCACCCGCGCGCCCACCTACCAGGAACATGTCCATGCCTTGTAAGTGTACATTCATCATCATCCACTCAAATCTGTGTGGTACTTTGCTCAAAAGACCACCTCAGACATTAACACCTACATGGTTCTCATATGACCAGAACAATTGTATGGACGTTAAAAGAGACTTTGACCTCTGAGTTTGTTTCGGTATTTCTTCTCAGGGTAGTCAGCTAGGAAACACCGGCCTCATCTAGTTTAAATGACCAAATATATTGACGTGTTGCAACCTATTTACAAAATAAATATCATTATTTTTTCGTCGTCCACAGCCTCTGAGCAAGGCCTGACTTTTCTTGAGCCTTTCTCCATGTCTCTGTGCCAGCCTCATCCAGGTTTCTACCCGTATAACATTACCATACCCTTTTTAAATTTACAAGTGGCTATGGCGTGGTAGAATCGTCAAGTGGATAGCTGAAAAGTTGATAAGATGAGTTAGGCAAAATCAGTAGGCAAGGGTTCACACTAGCTCCGGTCTGAAATAGCTGGAAGTTATTGCTGGAGAAGAGCGCTGTTTAGGAAGCAGCTTAAATAATATGATATAGAGTTCTTTATTTTTTCTGCAATTTCGTAAACAAACAGGCTTATTTATTAAAAAAAGTAGGTACCGACTAAATCCGCGCGGACGAAGTTGCGGGCGAAGTGCTAGTGAACGGATAAATAGCCCATTCATCAGAAATCTTCAACTAAATACTTAGTTGCACTCTTGTAATAGGGTATTTTACAAGAATAAGAAAAGTTATTATCATGTTTAGTCCGTCCGCTAGATTAAAAAAAAATATTGGACACGTATTTTTTGCCAATTCAAATCGATAAATAATGATAAAGATAAAGCCCATCACAGCTCAAGAGGGGGCTGGTGACGTCACGACGTTAGTAAAATTGTACTAAAACGTGACGTCACGCGAGTTCTCGACGCACTGTATCGTTTTAGTTTTTTGTTTATGTGAACAATATTTTTTGTAAATCTACCTGACGGACTAATTGGATTTTGTTCCTAAAATACCCTAATCCCATGGTGGGTGACAGTTTAATCAATATCTTTCCTTCACCACCAGGCTGCTGAACGTGTCGCTGGACACGGCCATCCCCGGGCTGAGTCGCTCGGAGCCGGCGCTGGGTGTCGAGCTGTGTGCGTGTCCTCGAGGCTACTCCGCCAGCTCCTGTCAGAAGCCAGCTACTGGTTTCTGGATGCCGCCGCCTAGGTCTGTATCCTTAATTATTCGTGAATGGCATATCACCAAATGACTCCTCCGGGAGTGTCAAGACTCTTACTGACCAAAAACCCGACCGTGCTCCTTCAAATGGCAACTCTATAGAACAATTCCGCAATTCTGGCAAGCTAAGTATCCTGCGTTGGCAATTTGGTTGTGTAATATTAAAAAAAAAAAATAACTTGGAACATCAATAGTACTTATTAGTACCATAACTAATACCATATTATACATGGAGCGGCTGCCAACCGGACCTTTACAACTCAGTACCTAACTGAGTTTAGCGCTACTCTTTGACAAGACTGGTGAATTAAATTGTGCTATTAAACCTATTTTTACACATCCCCCTATGCATAACCACCTCTAAAAGTCAGATTGCTACTCTATTTTTTTTTGACCGTCACAAATTTTCAATTTCATCCTGAAATCAACTTTATCTTCATTAAAATAAAGTTGATTTTTCTTCAAGAGATAATAACTCCACATGGAAATGAACATTTGAATTTGGAAAATTCGCAAGAAATCAAAGCTTTATAAAATTGCTCCAACTTCACACACGTAATGGTTACCAGTTCCTCATACAAAACCAGTATCTATAAGTAATTTTTATTATAATTGTCAGGTTGCTTATGACCGCGGTGTCGGGCACCATCATCATCAACCTGGAGGGCGAGGCGCAGCCCTGCGTGTGTAACGGCAGGGCGACGGAGTGCCATCCGGACACTGGCGAGTGCTTGGTGAGTTCATTTACAAAAGGGAATGTGCACGGCGGAGACTATGCCATCTAGCGTCGTAAATTGTAACCTTTGACGAATAAAATAATTATTTGGCATTGATGCTTCTGTGCTGCCACCTAGTAGTATCATCCCTAGTAGTACCATAGTTCCTGCAAGCTCCCTATTGGGTGGTTGGTTGAACTTGGCTTGGGATTAGGTACATAATACAATAACTGGCTTGATGATTCAACCTTCAACTAAAACAAGAATTCGTTTTGTAATGAGACAGCTGTGAAAAGATATTTGTTTTGTTCTTTATTATTACATTTTTTCCCTGCAGAATTGCACAAGTGGCACAGGTGGCCCCCGCTGTGCCTCGTGCGCGGCCGGGTACTACGGCTCGCCAGAGCAGCCCGGGGGCTGCCAGGCCTGCCCGTGCCCCGAACGCGCTCGGAACTTCGCCGACGCCTGCGTCGTACACGACGGGAAGGTGCAGTGTCTCTGCAAACCTGGTGAGTTCATGTTAATTATTGCGGCTGCAAGCCTTAGGCACTAGCGGGAAAAGATCGAGATATCTCCGGTAGTCTCCAACCTAAGGAAGTCATTAAGGAATTTACGAAAAGTAATCCAAGGAGGCTTGTTATGCGTAAAGCAAATTAAAAAAAACGAGCGAGTCTTACAGTAGTCGCATAGGATGTGTAACATCTGACGTCTCACCTTGGTAAAAAGCAACTTGGTAAATAACATTAAGAGTACCAACTGACAGCCGACTCGACCCCTGCGCGCGCTCATTGGTCAAAGCGAATAGGGCGCGCTCATTGGTCAAATCAAATAGCATGTGCTTCCTGGGCTTCCTGTTACACACTTCCGTCCCATTACACGAAATCACTCCTACAGATTGCTGGAAAGCGAGAGGAAAGATGCTACACATCAATTAAATGTTTACTTGCTAAAAATCAATCCTCAGCGAGGTCAAGCCCCTCCCAGACGACAATCCTGAATTCACCACCAGTCTAAGGGGTTAGCTTGCAGTCTAACTGCATAGTTGAGAAGAGGCTAGGCAGATGATAATGTCTTGGTTGATTCGTTCGCAGGTTACGCAGGTCCTGAGTGTGAGTCGTGCGCGGCGGGGTGGCGGCGCGCGGGCGCGGACGGCGCGTGCGTGGCGTGCGCGTGCGACGCCGTAGGCAGCGCGGCGCCGCACTGTGACGCCAGGGGACGCTGCCGCTGCCGGGACTTCGCCACCGGCTTGCGCTGCGACCAGTGCCGAGCAAGCAGGACGTACATGGACGAGGATGGCTGTAGACGTGAGTTTTAATGATTGGGAGATAAATAAGAACTGTTAGGTTATAGGATAAAAAAAGCGTTCGGCACCACACAGCGTAGCACGCTAGCTTAATTGTTAATAGAAGTGTTTATTATTAACAGCTTTTACTTTTCGAGAAAAATTGATATTGCTATAAACAAATCGAGTACATAAATGGAGTAGCAAACTTTAATTGCGGCTATGTGTTTCTTAGAAAGCGACCATCGCGACCATCGCGCGAATACGCGATCGTCGCGTACATTTGTACGAAAAAACAGATCGAGTCTTCGCGCCGACATCGACAGAGGGTGCCTTTCAAAGAATAGCTTAAGGCCTATCTATGTACTACACGTTGTATTCAGATCAATTAACGTATTTTTTTATGTTTCAGCATGCGACAACTGCACCCAAACACTCCTAGACTCCGTAGAGACGCTAACCTCAAACTTACGAACCAAAGCAGACCCGACAGAACTGAAGCGAATACCGAAACCTTTCACCGCCGTTCGCGAATTCTCCTTCAACGCGACCACACTAAGAACTAGTCTCAACCAGCTAAAGAATAACTTAGGAAATTCCCAAAACCTAGAAAGTTTAATAAGTAATTTAGAGCGTAAGGAACATCGAGTGTTTACAGACGCAAATAGTTTGAAAACTGAGGCGAGGAGGCGGGAGAAAGAGGCGGATTACTTGAGCTTAGAAAGCATGAGTGCTTTGGAAGAAGTGCTCAAAGTCAGGAGGAAAGTGAGCGAGCAAGTCGAGGCGTTGAACGAGTTTGCTCGCGGGGAGAAGCATCTGAGCGCTCATCGAGCTCTGAAGGAAGCGAAGCACTTACTCCGGCAGATCAAGGATATTAAGCTTGTCGACTATGTGACGGCCGCCAATGATGTATTCGATTCGGTGAGTGTTTCATAATTTTGTTTTTTTTTTCTAGCGTTAAATTAGTGTATGAAATGGTATGGCTCATATATAATCAATTGATCAATGTACCTATGTATACAAAATATAGTAAAACTTATATTTTTGAAAAGAGTAACTATGGAGTTTCTTGTCCGTTCGTCTCCATAAGAATCTACTTTTTGCGAATGGACAACTAGAGTCACTTATATTTTAATTTTAAACTGTAAATTTGACGTTCAAAAGTGCCTTTTAATGGTCTAGTTGAAATAAATGAATTGACTTTGACTTTGGTAGAGGCTCTTTTGTTCGTTTCCTTTTAAATAAATACTGGCGAGCAATCTATACTGTATTATTTTTAAATGTCTGCTCTCGAGGTAGTTTTTTAACTTAGAACCTTATTCTGGTTGAAGTTAAGTTCTTAATTATTTAAAATTGTTGGCTCAGATGCGATAAAGTCCTAAGTATCAAAGTAGAGCTTTGCTATACTTTTTCATTTAGAAGTTTAAAGATTTTTTCGCTGGTTTAAATCTGGGTCTACAGAGAACCTTAAAATAGAAAGAAACTATGACTGAGATTTTTTTTTAAATTTACACCTATAATGAAGTCCTTCATTAAGTACTACAAAAAATATTTAAATCACGAAAATCCCCTTCAAAATCGCGTTTTATTCCCCTCGACTTGATTCACCCCGTTCACAATAGCTTTTTATCCCCCTTTCTTATCCACATCATCATCAAATTCTCATTCTCAGGCACATCTCCAATCAACATCCGTCCAAGAGAGTAACTACCGCCTCGAAGACGCCTATAGGCGCCTGGCGACCCTGCGCTCATCGCTCGACTCCTGGGAGGAGAAGGCAGCCGACCTGCAGAAGCTGGCGGAGACCGTGTGGAAGGCTGATGACACCGTCACCGCGCTCAAGGAGAGAGTGAAGCCCAGGCTGGCGGCTGTCAGGGATATCGGGCTCAGGTGCCGGCTGGTTCTGGAGGTAGGTGGAAGAAATAAGTAGGTACAGTTGGCATAGGAGTACAGCTTATCGAAATCGGTTCTGTGTTTTGTGCTTAAACTTTAAAAACTGACATAGAGCACTTACGAGGAGTATCTTAATTGTTAATAGTACGGGTTTTTTTTTAATTGCTCTGTAGATATAACTCCTTTTTTTTTTTTTTTTAAGGATGGGAAATCATCAAATGACTTCTTCCGCTCTGGGTGGAGCGGAAGGGCGTGTCAGACTCTTACTGACTAAAACCCATACGTGTTCCTTCTAAAGCCCTTTACGTTCCAGGGCCGCGGTGACTCTTTCGAACAAATTCCGCAACCCTGGCAGAGATATAACTCCTTAGATTGTCGATTACAACAATTATTCTGCAGTCCCGGCGACAAGCGTCAGTTCACATCTGATGAGCCAAGTGCAGCTCATCCTGATTCTAACTAAAGAACCGGCCAAGTGCGAGTCGGTCTCGCGCGCAAAAGGAATCTGATCGATCATATTTTTTAAGATGAGTCTTTAAAATCATAGACATGTTTTCCTGTACCTGCTATTATCTGTATTTCTTGCACAATTATACACTTCGTCGCTCATTTTTTTTTCATACGGACGTTCGGAACCCTAAAAACAGTTACCACTTATTGTGTTATTTGAAATTAAGTCTATTCCTAAAAATAGACTTAAATTTGCCCGAGTGAGCATCGACTCAGCTGAAATAATGTTCCTATTTCAGACTTTATTTCAGAAGTCTCAGCTTTGATATCGGTTTGAGAAGAAATCACTGCGCATTACTGCACATACACATGTCTGTGCTGGCTCTCTTGTATTTTGTCGCAAACAAAATATAATTCTTGACAGGTCAGTGTACAAAACTCATGCCCTCATAATCTGCCCCCAGGACATAACAACCCTGTCAGCAAACAACATTACAGACGAGATCCGCTCCTCGCTGCTGCAAGCCCAGAGCCTCGGCATCAAGTTCCCTGCCCTGGTCTCTGAACTGGCGACCCTGACCCAGGCTGCGGAGGAGAAGGAGGGCATCCTCTACAACCTCACGCCAGTGTATAAGCGGAAGTACTTGGAGGCGGTTGAGAAACACGTCGCTGAATTGGGAGTTAAAGCCAAAGAGTATAAAAGGTAAAGTACATAATTTTTTTATACAGTATCTCTAATATTGTAACTAAAGTGTAAATGTAATTAAAGTAAAAAAAAAAACAAATTAAAAAGTGCCCAACGCGCCACCGTCGGCTAGAGTCGACAAAAAAACGGCGAATTTGTGGTTTGGCGTCGGGGGCACACCGATGCGTTTATGCTCTGACGACGGTGGCGTGTTGGGCCTTTTTGATTTGTCGGCTACAGCAGACCGTGACGGTCAAAAGGTAAAGAGGGTGTTACAAAAGAATAGCAGGTGGTGTTATTGGTAGTTAAGATATGTGTGTTTCTTTTGAGTCGTTTCAATAAGCAAAAATATCCATAGCACACAGCTACATACGATGATTTGCGTCAGAGAGCGGCCCATCATCCGATGTTAAAGAAAGAAAGATCGATCATCTTCGAACCTGTTCATATGTGAACCTGAACATATTTGAACGATAACAGAGTTCCCAAGTCACTCATCAACTTAAAAAGCAGTTCGATTTTCAATTGCCTATCCTCTTTCCCAGTCTATTCGCGGGCAGCCGAGCTGCTGCATCATTAGGAGTGTCAGCGGCGCAAGCCTGGGCCCACGTAGCCACGCAAGTCAAGGAAGCTGCAGCTGCAGCTGACGCAGCTTCTAAGGCTGCTGCGTCTGCCACGTCCCTGGCACAGGGGAATGTGCCCATGGCGACTAGTGCGGCTAAGGGGAAGGCTACTTCGGAAGATTTGAAGAGACGAGGTGCTACTGTGCTGGCGAAAGCTGATGGTATGTCCTTTTACCTAACAAGCCATGATTAATCAGGATCTGCAAATATACTTATATTTTCCATGAAGTTTATTTATTTTTTATTTATAATTTTTTTATTTATTAAAACTTTATTCACTAGTAAAAACACTGTGCAAAGGCGGATTTAATGCCATAGGCATTTCGTACCAATTGATCTTGGTGGTGCAGAGACAACATGGCAGGTGCAACTTAAAGCAAAGACAGAGAGAGAAAAAGAATACAATTATAAATACTATACTAAGAATTAACATCGTTATTAAGATATTCTTTGATTAGACTAATTGTCTGATTCCCGGCCCGATAATTTCGGTCTTCTAAGAACCTGTGACGACTGTCAAAGATTTATGAATGATAATCAATAATAATGAGTCGAGACAGACGGCTTACCGTGCTTTACGAGACACAGGCTGGTCTCGGTTTAAAACGAATGTTCAATTCACGCCACCGATTGCGGCTTGCGTTACTTAACTGGACCATGCGCCTGATGCTTAGTCTCAAGCCCCCTACAATATCAGCTATACATACTAGTTTCAAACCATGACTCCGCTTACAGAACTCCGCAACCAGCTGGAGCACCTGCGGCGCGGTGCCGACGTCGTCAGCGTGATGCTGCGCGGGCTCGGATGGCAGGAGCGCGAGCTCAGCGGCCGGCCCCGCGCCAACGTGCAGTCCGCGCTACAAGCGGCCAACGAGCAGGCAAGTGGCAAATCAATGGGGGCATCCTGAAATGATGAGCACTAGATAGCAACACTGAGGTGTCAGGTCCAGGCACCTGTCAAAACGCTAATGTTTTCTGACTTTTGTTAAACTGACACCAACGTTTTCAAACAGGACCTCTCACCCATGTGGCGCCAACTGATGGCGCTTGTCCTGGGATTGCATTCAATACAAGAATAATGTAACAGACAGAATAGAGATTTAAGTTGACAAGGGCTGGCAAGATCGATATCCTCCATATTTGGCCCATTCTCATAACAAATCCGTTGGCAGAATGCGGTTGTCACATTTTGCTCAATCAAATCTCTCTGGCGCCTGCACTATTATCAGTTTCAATAAAGATTTGAAGACTTGTGAAATTTGAATAAATACGCAATAGATACTCAGAAGAGACCCAACTTCTTTCAAAATGTATTCCCGTCAAATGTAAAGTCCATACCATTTTATGGTAGGTATTTTATACGGCACTCAGCCCGTACTTTTCGCTTTAGTGCCAATATGGAAGTTTAATTAAATTATCAATATACAGGCCGACAGGGTGTTTGCAAGCACCAGGGTGCTGTACGACGAAGCCAGTGAGCTGAGGAGAAGAGTGAGATACCACCTGAGGAGACAGCTGACTGAACTACAGAGACACGGAGACACGGCGCTGGGGGCTGCGCAGGAGCATGGTGGGTCGACTGACAGTTCAGAATGACAACTGAGGACGAAATTGCTTGAAACTTATCTAATATTACTATTTATTTATTATATATTTTATAGTACACCAAAAGAAAAACAAAAAGGAAACTTAAAACTAAAACACATAGGTACAACGTGTGTCCTTATCGCATTCCGCGATCTCTTACAGACAACCTGGGATGGACAGTAATTGTCTGGACATGAAATAGGGCTGTCATTGGTGTGACAAAAACAACGACAACTTACAACATTCAACCAACTATTCATTTAACGTACTATCAGATATCCGAAATAAAAGTCTATCCGTAATCGTAAGCGAATCCAAAATAAAAGTTTCGAATAGGAGCAGATGCTAAATGAGATAGGTATGACAGGTTTTTCTACCGGCCGAACCTACACACTAGCCACAAGCGTCACTTGTTTGTTTATTATTTCGATTTGCGTTTTACTATTACAATTTCTTAAAAATCCGATATCCATAACTGAAACTATCCGAAACAAACGGAAAATCCGAAATAATTTCATATTCGTAACCATATACGAAACCGGTACAATATTATTTATTTATCCGTATACGTGTAGGAAATTTCATATCCATAATATAAAAAAAAATGTGTTTATTATCTTAAATCTATACAATTAAGTTGCCGGGGCTTCCCAGAAAGGAATCCGAAGATACTTGTGATGGGATAAACCTCGCTCTTCAAAAATCTAAAATCGTTTCGTTGTTCTAATTAGGTATAAGTTACACATTTTTTTTATAAAACCAATAAAAAGAAAAATAATAATTGTGTTTATGGCAATGTGTGAAACCTGAGTGTGTTTTGTATAAATGTGTGTTTATACGTGTGTGTATGTGTGAATAAGGGTGGATGTGTGTGTGTATGGGTGGGTGTGTGTGTGAATGGGCGTGTGTATGTGTGAATGAGTGTGGAGGTGTGCTTGAGTGTGTGTGTGTATGAATGGGGGTGTGTTGGAGTGTGTGTGTGTGTGTGTATGTGTATTGGAGCGTGTGTGTGTATGTGTCTTCTCACACTCATACAGATGCATAGGGTAAATGTACTTAACATTTACCCTATGCAGCTGTGTGAGATCCCTGGTTTATGTCCCTTGCACCTGTCTGTAGTATCCCAAATCCGCGGCAACACAGTGCGAGGTGCGGAGACAGCGGACGCCCTGGCCGCGGCCGCAGCGGCGCGCGCTCGCCAGCATGCGGCCGCCGCAACCACGCTCAGCCCCGCACTCGCCGCGCTGCGTGACAAGGTCACCCGCGCCAGGCATGCTGCGGACTCGGTTAGTATACTGAGGAAGCTGCCTAGTCTGATAATATTGAATTGAAATATATTGAAATAACGTTTATTGAAATAATAAGTTTACACCTTCATAATTAATGTATTTGTGAGCTGGTTTAATTTGACAAGCCATATCTAATTCTGTTGTATTTATTTGATGTGTGATTTTAAACTATATTATTTTATAACTATGCCTGAATAAATTTAGCAAGACTGGTGATCAAACTTCAGGACTTCTTACTGCACTTAATTAACAACTGTCAAAAATCTACTAATATATTCAATTATGTTCGATTCTATACGATTCGATTCTATTCTATTGTATTATTTGTAAAGTTCTTTTCACTGTCGCCAGATCTCGGTGTCCCTGACAACAGCGACTGGCGCGGGTGCGGGCTGCGTGCGCGCGTACGCGGTGTCGGGCGCGTCGCCCGCCGTGTCGCGCGTGGCACTCGCGCTGTCCTTCGACACCAGGCTCAAGGACGGACCGCTGCTGTACCTCATGGATGATACGCAGGTCAGTTATTCCAGCGCATCAGACGATGGCAGTTCAATGAGGATATAGACCTATCTAATCGTACGACATTACCTAAATTCGATCCTCGGCAAATCGCATAGAACTGCTAAGAATTCGTAGAAATAGGTTTACGATTGCGATGCTAGGTCTTCAACGGGCCCAAGGGTCACTTGTATATACTAATTTTTGCGGTGACAAACAAGGGCTGATCACTGTGTAAACGTGTTGATAAAAAGGAGTACAAAACGAGTGTTAAGGTGCGGTAGTAGAATTACGGTGAAAAAACGTGAACAAAGGGCCTCACAGGCATCGTAATCCTTGAATTTCCAATATTCCTAACAGGCTTCTTCTGGGTAAGCTCGCTCCATCGTCGACTTTGTCTCTGGTATCTATGACCTAGACTAGAGTCAAGAGCAAACCCATTTTAAATAAAAAAAACAGAATTTTTAGTAGACCGACGAACTTCAAAAAGCATTTGGTACAGATCGGAATACTTGTTGTGGGAGACGAAGAAACAGCTGTTATGGTAAATCCTAGTGTAAACCACAGACAAGCAAAGAACGGAGTTGGAGTTGGAGTTTCTTGTCCGTTCTTCTCCATAAGAATCTACTTCTTGCGAATGGACAACTAGAGTCACTTATATACTTCTGGACACATCTATTGGCCCACCTTGTATTTTCAGTTTCGTTTGGTCCTAGCTAAAATTTTATATTAGGTCGAGCAAAAAGTTTTTATGCAGTTTTGAACCTGGCACATTCACAATTTCATTCAATAGTCTTTTTTTGAATTTCGAACACAGAATTTAAAGAAACAAAAGACAATTTGGAGCCTGTTTGTTGATATCAAACAATCGAATACTAAGAAAACTTGGTTTTATTGGTTTACTTGGATTTAATTCTTGAAAAAGTGATTGATATCTTTGGTTTTGCAACAAACATTACTTATTCTTAACATTAAGGTGAGGTTCTATCAATAATCTATGGATACTTCACCTGAAGTCGCCGCCCAAGCTGTGGCACTTATTCAGGCCGGACACAGCCAAAGAAACGTGAGTGCTCAACTTAATTTAAGTCGATCTGCGGTCCGAAATGTTTATCGGAGGTACCTAGAGACTGGCGGCTTTGTTCGTCGCCAAGGAAGGCCACGATCTCGGGTCACAACTGAAAGGCAGGATCGATTCATCGTGACGACCAGCTTGAGAAATCGTCACCTTACCTCCATTGAGATACAAAACCAACTTCGCGACTTCCACGGAGTATCTGTGAGCGCTCGAACTGTTCGGAGAAGGTTAAAAGAACGCGATATGGTACCACACAAGCCAGCTAATGGGCCCAAACTAACGCGAGCCCACCGAACAGCGCGCCTTCATTTCGCACGCAGTCATTTAAATTGGACACAGCAAGATTGGAGCCGTGTACTCTTTTCTGATGAGTCTAAAATTGTGTTACATGGCAATGATGGAAGGAAGAAGGTCTACCGACGTAAGGGAGAGCGTTTCGCACAATGCTGCTTTGAAGAGAGGGTTGCTTATGGCGGTGGCTCATGGACTGTCTGGGGCGGTATATCCGCGAGCGGCAAAACTCAACTTGAGGTTGTTACAGGACCACGGCTGCCAACATTAAATGCTGAAAGGTACATTCGTGAGTGCTTAGAACCTCACGTGATACCATACGCGGACTATGTGGGCCCAAATTTCCTTTTTATGCATGATAATGCAAGAGCCCATGCGGCCGGCATCGTCAGGGAATATCTTCGGGATGTGAACATCACAGTTATGGACTGGCCAGCCAGAAGCCCAGACATGAACCCCATTGAGCACATGTGGGACGAGCTAAAAAGACGTGTTAGGGCTCGTCAGCCAGTTGCCCAGACGATGCAGGAGTTGAAAACTGCCATAGAAGAGGAATGGGAGATGATCCCTCAAAATTGCATAGAGCGGTTGATAAACTCTATGCCTAATCGTATGAGAGCTGTGGTAGATGCCCATGGAGGCAACACGCGTTATTAAATTAAACCTTTATTTGATAAAACATGTTTTTTATTCAAAAATCAATTGCCTTTAACAAGGCGCATATCCGACTTGTTAGGCGTAGCTCCATGTCGTATGGTATTCTGAATTCAAATTTAAAACAATACGATCGAAAAAGATGGTAAAATGTATCAGGTTTAAAACTGCATCAACAGTTTTTGTTCAATCTAGCAATCATATTTCGGTAGGGGCCATCGAAACCTAAACTCTAAGGTGGGCCAATAGATGTGTCCAGAAGTGTATTTTAATTTTTAACTGTAAATTTGATGTTCAAAAGTGCCTTTTAATGGTCTAGTTGAAATAAATGAATTGACTTTGACTTTGAACTTCGATTTAAAGTGGCATTTAAATACATGTAGGTAGTTATTTATTCTGCTTCCGTATTCAACCCATCTTTCAGACTACATAGGTAACAGATTTATTGACGAAAACCCTATATCTTTCTAGGAAACAGAAAGTTACATGAAGTTATCAGTGTTAGGAAGCAAGCTGCGCTTAGCGTGGAACTTGGGGGCCGGGGAGGGGGTCATCGTGCACCCCGAGGTCCTGCAGCCCACACACGACGACGCCGATCACACGTCGTATAGGATCGAGATAGAACGGTGAGTTTGAAGTAAACATAACTTTCTTTATGAATTTCCGTGTATCTTATTGGTCAAGGACTGATTTACAGTAGGTCACCATCTGCCTAGCCTTCTCCCAACTATATTGGGGTCAGCTACCAGTCAAGCCGGATTCAGCTGAATACCAGTATTTTACGTGGAGCGGTTACCTACCAGACCTCCACAACTCATTAACTGGGTGACACGGATACTCCTTGGCAAGACTGGTGTCAGATTTACTGGCTTCTAATAATCCGTAACGTCTGCCAAAGATCTACAAATGACTGCCGGGACCAACGGCTTAACGTGCTTTCCGAGGCACGGAGGAAACTCGGTATGTTAAAGTGGTCACCCATCCGCAGACCAACCTTGGCAAGCGTTGCTTAACCTTGATCGACCCGCGCGGCTGATATACTTTAGCCACGAGCTGATTTACAGTAGGTATTGAAAAATAAAACCTATCAAGAAATCTCAATATTGAGCTCAAAGCGAATTTAGCTATTGATATTAGCGGTCTCGAGCTGAGCTGTTCAAATGGGAAAATAAAGAAATGGAACCAATTCGAAAGATTTTTTAATCCTATGGGATTCACATATTCACATATTATGATGATCCTATGAATATGTCACCGGATAATTACAGACTCCATAAACTTGATTAGATTATAATTTCTCGCTACGCTCAAATAAATAACACAGCTGTAACTTCGAATACAAAAATTTAACCATCACTTAAAATCACGCAGGATATGGAACATAGCACGCCTTGTAGTCGAGCGAGCTGGCGGATCTGCTGTCTCGGCAAGCAACAGTAGCGCGGCCGGTGCGGGGAGCCTGCACGCGTCGCAGCTGTGGCTGGGCTGGCCGCGGCACGACGTCGGCCTGCCGGCGTGTGTGCACGCGCTCTACAGTGATGACAGGACCATAGGGCTGTGGAACTTCGTGCATCAGCCTAAGGAGGCGCAGTGTACTGGGTGCACGCAAAGGTGGGTGATATCCTAACATCATCATCATCTGCCTAGCCTTTTCCCAAACATATTGGGGTCGGCTTCCAGTCGAACCGGATTCAGCTGAATATCAGTATTTTACGTGGAGCGGCTGCCTACCAGACCTCCACAACCCATTAACTGGGTAACACGGTACTCCTTGGCAAGACTGGTGTCAGATTTACTGGCTTCTAACAATTCGTAACGACTGCCAAAGATCTACAAATGACAGCCGGGACCAACGGCTTAACGTGCTTTCCGAGGTGCGGAGGAGTCTCGGTATGTTATGATGGTCACCCATCCCAGACCAACCTCGGCAAGCGTTGCTTAACTTAACTTAACTGTTATTATTTAGCCACGAGATACACGTGATATCCTTACATTTACTTTAAAAAACTGTGAGTTATTTTAACAGCTTCTGATCTGTTTGCTTTTTGTTGGCCTTTCATTTTCTTTTCATCTAGAAAATTGGCGATAATTTATACGAAAATAGAACAAATAATAATGGTAGTTTTTGTATGTTACCAAACCAATCCGCCTGATGTCCAACGCAGACAGAAATGTTTATGTCGTGGCCATTGAATCTAAAATGCGATAGTACGTTCCAATCAATTAATTAAAGTAGTAGTTTATGAAACTGTCGCATAACAAAGAATAATATTATAAAAATATCAGTTTATGATGATAATTAAGTACGATATAATACAAATAGTATCTAGTTAATGAAACATGAAAACACAACAAAGAATATTAAAATATCAGTGCGAGTTGATAAATAGTATCACAAGAATGACTAATTATTTTTATGTTAATAAATATAATAATAATGTTAATAACTGCATATAAATAGTTAGTCATTCAAAACACAATTTAAAATATCGTAATATGCCGCCAAAATACAAACATTCCTCTGCGGAGTTAGGTGCACGCAAGCGCTAACTCGACAATGCGACACTTAGAAGCAAATCGTAACCGGAGTTCGGTTCCAAGTGTACTATTATAAACCAATTCGCATAGGTGAGATTTATAAACTCGCATCCATATTTGAATGACCGTTGTAATGTGTCAGTAATATAAACTACTATAAAAGCATTTATTATATTGTTAGAGAAGGTTAAACAAACTAAAAAGAAATATTAACATTTTAATTCCATTAGAGTTGTCTGTGGATAAAAACTGACGATATATTAATTTCATAACTGGAATTTTACAATTTTATTATGATAAATGAAAAGTATTATGTCGTCTGAAATTTATATTTTCCTCCTCCAGATGGTACAGCGGTCGAGGCGCAGAACCCTCGATGGTGTGGTTCAACGGCGCAGGCTATGTGGAGCTGAAGAGATCCCGGGCCCGGCCAGCAGACCGGAGGCAGTTCAGCGTGGCCTTCACCTTCCGCACCAGAGACGAGAACGCGCTGCTCTTCATGGCACTGGATACTGCTAATGTAACCATCAAAACAGAAATGTCTTATAAAACTAATTTCGCTAGGTGTGAATTTAACGTACCAAACTGCGCCACAGTAATATAACCCTGTCTGGGTTATGCTTTTTCTGCATTATTCTAAATATCTTCTTATTCTTCTTAGCGTGTCGGTGGCAAATATAATTATCAAATTTAGTTTTGCGGCAACACCGTTCGCTGACGCAGCCATAAGGTCCTCACTTGTAGGTACAGGTGACAGGGCATGAAAGGAGCCTCTCCGAGCGACGTACTCTTCGAACTTCTGTTATGGCGCACCCTGGGCAATCGACTTCTTTCGATTGGCTAATCCTTTCACTACGATGGCAAATAATTATAATAATTCTAGTGAGAAGAGAGCTTATGACCTGAGTGCCAATTCTCTCAGACCAGAGTGCCCTCTTAATAATGCACGTCATAATAACGACATGAAGTTTAGGATACAACGTGACAATCGACTGACAAGTCCCATCGAAACAACACGTTTAAATTTTTCGATAATCGTTATCGCTGATTTGATGTGTCTACAGCCTATTTCTATGTGACAGTTAGATAAATTCAACCTCAATGAAGTTTCAATTTACTGAGAAATATTATCGGAACTGGTGAATAATTATTTTTTACTAGCCGTCCTGGCGAACTTCGTACCGCCTCAGAATTAAATATCGCAGTGTTTTGATGGCGTTGCTTACGAATTATTGTATTTTTTTTAACTGTTGATGGGCACTCGTTTGACCATATCTCACCTGCTGGTAAGCGATGATGTGGTCGAAGATGGAGCACGATTGCCTAGAAGTAACCTATTCACTCTTGACTTAAAGACTCCCAGGTATCAGGAAACAGACTCCGGCAGGGAATTCCACTCTTTAGCTGTACGCTCAATGAATGTGTTCCCAAAAGTTTTGTGCGTGGGATGAAAATTAATTTTCTTAATATTTTTCTACTTGAATTTTCTCGATATTTCAATAACTACTTGACCTCTTCCTCCTCAGAATCGTTCTGTTTCGGTCTCGCTCCGGGAGTGCCGCGTGGTGTTCACGGTTGAATACGGCGGCGCGCGGCTGGAGATCACGGCGGCGGGCCGACACTGCGCGGGCCGGCCGGCGCACGTTCAGGCCATCCGGGTGTTCGCCAGCAACAAGCTTGAGAAAGGTAATGTGCGCTGCACTATAGGCTGCCATGAAGCAGGGATTTTATGAATATAAAATTTCGTATCTGGATATGGATATAGAACAAATATGAGACCGGTTTCGGATACCTAGGGATATAAAATTATTTCGGATTATCCGTTAGTTTCGAATAGTTTCAGTTACGGATATTAGATTTTTAATCACAGAAATGTAAGTGACGCGAGCGGCTTGTGCCGC
>NDFZ01004731.1:28700-47782 GCA_002192655.3 Mamestra configurata | reverse complement strand
TTTATTTGACGAAAATTCGTGTCGCAGGTGGTACTATCCCGGCTGACGTCGGGCTCGGAGCGCGCGCGCATGTGGTCGCGCGGGGGCGGGTCGCTGTGTGACGGCGCGCGGCGCGGCGTGCGCGCGCGCCTGCACCCGCGCGCGCTGGCGCTGCAGCTGGACGCGGGCGCCGTGCTGCGCGACGCGCCGCCCACCGCGCTGCTGGACACGGGCGCGCAGGACCTGCCCACCCCGCTGTACATAGGGGGACTGCCGGGTACGTCTCTATTGCATCAAAAATCATTTCATGCTTCCAGTCAACTGCCTCTTTGACTTTTACAAGTTCTATGACCCAGTTACTTCTAATTTTCACTCTATTGTGTTGCACATGAGTGTAAGAAAATATATTTTTGTTTTCACGTTTATCTTTATATTTTTTTTTTCTTGTTATTGATTCTAAATATACGTGGTACTTCATTGCGTCTGTCATCGTCATTGAGAGAACTAATTCATATAAAACTAACTCAACGCTATCAAAACGCGTGAGTGCTTGACGGACCAAAAAAAGCCTGCCTTACACTCCCAAGATTAAAAATGGTGAAATGTAACTTTTATGGGGAATATCTAAAAGCATTTTAACTGCCCAAATCTTAGCCTAATTAAGTATTTGAAAAAAAACATCGGTTCAGTTAAATATTTCATTTATTTCCAGAAGGAGTAATGGAGTCCACAGACGGTGGTAAAAACTTCAACGGCTGCATTCGTGACGTCACAGTGGGCGGACAGAAACGAGACTGGACTGAAATGGAGTCCCTTCATAACGTCTTGCTCGACTCCTGCCCCATACCGCAGTAGACTGTAAGCAGCACGCAACAAGGTTCAAATTCCAATGTTACCGACGATGGTAATCGTTGATTGTGTCAGTGCCATGTTCAGCTTAAAAGGGACTGTACTGTACTAGACGGAGGGTTTCAAATTGCATGAATGCGGAACATGAACTTCAAATACAAAGTAAATGCTGAATTTAGATTGTTTGTTCTAAATATTTGGCAGCGATACGTCTTTTGTTGAGTTTTGGGCATTGGCCAGTGTTTTTAGGGTTCCGAATATCGGCGAGAAACTGTATCCTATAAGGATCGCTCGGGTGCCTGTCTGTCTGTCCATCTGTCACAGCCAATTTTCTCCGAATCTGCTGAACCGATTCCATTGAAATTGCGTACACATATGAAGTTCTGTGACCCAAATATGGACGCGTTACGTAACTTAATTTTGAGTAGCTACGGGGCGGGGACAAACTAAAAAAAAAATAGTTTTTCAATCTGTACCGTGTGACATATTACATTAAAGGGTTGTGAGGGTTTAAATTATATTTTTTCATGATTTTAAAATAAATAGTTTTGAAGTTATTCAAGAAATTAGACGAAAAATTACCATCCCCTATATCTCTTTTTCTCTTTGAAAAATGCAGATAATAGTTCTTTATCTAGGTATAGATAACAAAAAACCTATAAGAAGTATATAGTGTTAAAATAACATGTTACAAAAATTTAATTCGTTCGGAACCCTATGCACGCGAGTCCGACTCGCACTTGGCCAATTTTTATTTTTAATAATTTTGCAGTCATCTTTAGATATAAATGTCAGCCAGCCATTACTTTCTATCAGCTTATTTCAAGCATTCAGTCACTTTATTGTGCTTCAAAGCGTTTGACCATCCCCACATACCTAAAAATGATGATTATCCCTGCCTGAAATTTTGAACAAACAGTCTGCAATGTGCCTTAATATAGAGTAAGTTTTACCAAATAGTGCCATTATATTATATGCAATAATTAAGATGTCAAAGGCTGATTTTATATTGGTGTTTATTCTTCACTTTAATTGAAAAAATATACTATATGATCTTGAATAATAAAACCAGCACCTAATTGTGTGTAAAAAACGCACATTCATTCAAAATCGAATGGAATGAAAACTCGTCTGCTCGACAACGTTAAACATGCAATGGATAAGGTTGCAATGTCAAAATGAATGGATAGGTATTATGCTTTTGGCGGCACGGTTGGCGCAGTGGTTGAGTGATTGGCTGCTGCGCTACGTGTCGCGGATTCGATCCCCGCACGGAACAAATATACGTATGGCCTACAGACAGTTGTAGATTTTATATGTTTGAAAACGCAGCCACGATACAGGAGAAATTCCTAGTGTGGGGCCACGTTTTTTTTACAATCAAAATAAAAATAAAAATGCAACCCGATTCCATTCATTTTTGTATTACGCGATTAGGCTGCCGGTGTTTCAAAGCAAACTTAACTTAGACTTTCGTCCCGTTGACACCGAGGCTTAAGCTCGGGCCACATTACTGTGTTGAGTCTTCTCGTGGCCTTCTGATGCAGGTGATTGGCTACTGAGCTCGTTGCGATCTTCTAAACAAAGTGTGAAAATATGTAAAATACTAAAAAAAAAAAATGTCTTTGATTTTGGCGGGAGTTTCACTGACAGCCAGCTCATTTTGTAAGAGTAACTTTAGCTAGCTACTTTTATTGTAGAAAAAGGGATTAGTGTTTCTTGCAAAAATTAATAAAAGCCATATTCTCGCTGGCCTAGCCGAGGGCAGAAGCTAATATGCATAAATAAGCTCGTTTAGTGTATCCCGCCACGTCAGACCCCAACACAGTTACGTGACCCAGCTTTATAAGAGGCTATGTAAATAATATGATAAGTTACTCGTAGTACATCACTCTAGCGACCAATACTCGTTGTAAATAGAGTACTTAATATTTCCACCAGTATTCTTAAAAATAATTGTACATAATTTAGTTTATTTTCTGTATTTTGTTATTACGGTGTACGCCAAAGGTCGTAGCAGACGCGGTCATGAAACGAGGAAGCGAGAAGACACGAGAAATATTCGCCGTCTCCCTCTACGTTTTATGACCGCGACGACTGCATGTCTTTGCGCTAAGTTTAGGTAACTTAGATTTTATTGTATCTACTACCGACAGTTCCTTGTTTTTCTGTCATACTAAACATAATCGACAAAATCTCGGAGCAGTTGTTTTAGACATTTTCTTTTGGTTATTTTTCTTCAGTTTAAAGATGCATTTAAATTTAAAGTCATTAGAATAGACTAGAACGATGTAGGATGTAGTCAGTGTCTAATATACCGGAGGTGTATTTGACTTTCCGTATTCAATTTGACACAAAGGACAAACTGTTTTATAAAAATAATGAATAACGCAAGCCTAAAGGACCGGGATCCCAGGGTCGTGAGATAGTCAAAGTTTAAGAAAATAATAAAATATGGATGCAAACTGAGCACAGGTTTAGTGAGCATGAACTGGCTGCGAAAGCACAGAATGTCAAGAATTGAACACGGAAAGTGTAATACGCGTCTTGTTGTTATTTATAATATTGTTCACACTATAAAATGTTGAGGGTCAAACTCTGAATGCATTTAATTGTTCCATTTTGAAGACCCGTGCTAGAGAAATACATACCTAATATTACTTGTCTTGGCAATGTAAAATGTTTTTTTTTTTTGACGTGATAATGTCTTATAAATCGATGAACGTCGGCTGCACGCACGAAAAAGTGTCACGTTCCGCCTGAGCCGAATGTGCAAGCGAGAGCGCGGAACAAGCGATAGAGGCACGATCGGCCTAAGCGTTCGGCTTTTCTTATGACGTTATCACGTAAAATTATCGTCCGTAAACCAAATTTACAGACAACCATCTTTTCAAGAAATTTTCACTATGTGAGTGAGCACTTTATGTTCAAGCAAATGCGTACTTACATAAGTCTTGTAAATAAATATATAGGGATCAGCTTTAATAGTTAAAAAGAGCGGTTCTTTGTCACAAATATAATTTATTTAATAAATCAGTGTTCAATAGATATAATTGTACATAAATAGTTTGGTCAATGTAAATAATATACGTACCTATTTATTGTAACTGCTTTTCAGAGGAAGAAAATAATAAATAAAAGTCGATTGTGGCAATAAAAAACATTTATTCCTTTTTTTCGAATCCTACATCAATCGGCACGGCTTACGATAAAATGAATATTTGATACTAAACCGAGATGATGCTGTTTTAGTATTAAAGTCACATTTTTAGTAAGTTGTCATCAATCTGCTATACGGTTAACTCGTTTAATGGAGGAAGAATCAAATTAATATATACGTAAAATGTTATGTAAGTCAGCCGTATAGTAGATTTTACCTGGAACTAAACTCCCTACAAATACCCTTCGCTTTCCATCGCCTAACCAATTATCTGCAGTCGCTTGTTATCGAGAAACTTGAAAAAAATACGAAACAGAAGACAATTTAAGTTCTTGTATTTGACCGCAGATAACATAGCCATGACACTGGGCAACACATTGCCATTTACAATATTATTTTATACTCTGGCGACACAGTTTAATGAAATGTCGATAAAAATCTATGATTGTCAGTGTTGCCATTCTCACTCCGATCTTTCCCGCGATATTTCAAATTTGATATTGTACTTGGACGATGTAATTTTCATTTTTTTGATATGGCTACACTGATGACCATAGAGCTACACAAATACAGCAATGATATTGTCCAGCTTTTAACTGTTACACTTAAAATAGTCTGAATACTAAATTCTAATAAAAGAAAGACACTGCATTCATTTTATTATAGACTAACTACAACTAAATGGATTTTTTATAATATTTACGGATATTATGGACATTTTGACAGTAAATTGACTCCAATATACAAAATAATGTCAGTTATACGTGCATATAACTGAAATGATGATTAAATCTTTGGACTAAACAAAGCACATAAAAATATAAAAGTTCTAAAACACGGAAATAATCAAATAATAAAATTATATTGCAACACAATTTTGACAAACAAAAAATACTATTCTACCCCTTCTTCGTTTTAAAATTACTACTACATCACATTTTTACAATGTAACTGTATCTAGTTTTATTGGATTTTTTTGTTGTTATTTTTTACACTATTATGGCCGAAACTCAAATGGCTTACCAACGAATTTATTATTTTTTACAAGCTTTTTAGTAAACACTTGTGTCATTTTGCAAATTATAATATATATTATAAAATAATACCTGAATCAAATTAATATGGAATAATCAGTATTTGTATAATTTTGAGCAAATTCAACTATACACCTTTTGCCCGCTAAAACTAATGATTTTGAACTAGTTTTTTTTTTAACATAAAGCCAATATTTGGAATTTAGTAAATATATATATCGAAAAAGACAATGAGATTAAAAATATGTTTGAAAAATGGACTACGTTGCCGATAGCAATCGCACATTAGCCGTCGTTGAAAACTGGTGATCGATTTACTCAAATGGAAACCTTAAGCTCAGCTTCATAAGGACGATAATGTTTTGTTACATGACTTTAGTAATAGTGAACGATACAAGGACAATACAATTACAATGGGGGTAGGCAGAGAAGTGGAATTTAGCCACGTTGTGAAGTTGCGGGTAAATGCGACGCAAACAATGTATAACTGTTTTCTATATTTTCATATTGACTACTATCACCGATTCTCTGGGCCGGCTGACACCTGAAATGACAATATGACGTTAGTTAGAAATCGTCGATACTTTCGAAGGTAAAAATCAATTAAGACCATCTCTAGCCCTTTTCACTGCACCCATTATTACCTAAAAAAAAATTGGTTGTCTGTAAAGTCGGTTTACGGACGATAGTTTAACCTATTGAACGCCAGAGCATTAACGCATCGGCGTTTCCCCGACGCCATGCCACAAATTCGCCGTACTTTTTGTCACATATGTGTGACGCTTGGCGTACAGGGCACGCGGTTCCTTGTCATGTATACGTGACAATGGCGTTCAAAAGGTTAACGTGACAACGTCATAAAAAAACATTAATGAAATTATCGTATCGTTACAATAAGCGTAACTTTACAATAAGCGTAACGTTACAATGAGCGTAACGTTACAATGATCGTAACGTTACAGTGAGTCATCCTTCTTCGTGCGTGCAGCCGGCGTTCATCGATTTATTAGACGTTGTCACGTCAAAAATTAAAGAGTGAAATCTTGCACCACTGCGTCACCATATCTTACAATAATTTTATTCTGGTCGTAATCCGAAGACTGATCGCAGATGAAGAGAAAAATAATGATAACAGATTTTACTTAAAACAGTAGTTTTTTGGATGTTGGCATAAAACTTTTGATATCTGTTTCATTTTGGGACCCTGATCAAATTATCTTGTAGCTCCTGTAGATAAAACGACAACAAGTTGTGGAGTATTGTGGAGCTGGGTCGTAAACTGTGATAGGTAGTGAACTTCTAATCCTCTGTGCCTCAAAAAAAATATTTATTTATTAAAACTTTATGTACAATAGTGGTACATGGGCGGACTTAATGCATCAAGGCATTCTCTACCAGTCAACCTTTAGGTTATAAAGACTATACTGTGGTAGGTGTACAATAAATAAAAATAAGATTCAAAATTGAATTTTAACATTTCGGAAAGAATATACAGATAATATATATAATACTAATAAAATACACATATATGCTAAAATAATAAACAAATAAATATGATATATAATAATCATACCGATTAAGAGAATTCATAGTAATCATGACGAAGAACGACTAAGAATGACAAGCTTTTAAGTAGTGTTTTCGAATTTTACGCTTAAAGGAAAATTTTGACTCCGCCTACTTGATGTAAAAAAAAAATCAACCAAAATGGGCCTCAGTCATGCCAACGATGACGCGGTAGTACTAGCGAAGTTTTGGTCCGACACTCAGGAGGATAGTTGTATACTTACAGTTTGCAGTCTACATGGAGAGGTAGCCCCGGGCGGCGGAGCGCCTGCGGCCCACCAGGTAGGCGACCAACACCACCACCACCAGGCCGCCCAGCGCGCAGCCCACCGCGATGGGCACCGCGTCCGGCACGTCGCCGCCGCCGCACTCGCGCGCTGCAACACGACACACAACACATTAGGGACCGGGCAGGAACTGTAGGTGGCAGCACGGAAGTGTCGATGTCAAGTAAAACGTAAAAGTTTAGAATTTGCAACGCTAGATGGCACAGCCCACGCCGTGAACCCCCGTTGCCATTAAAATAACTCTGCTGGATCGCTGCTGATCGAGCTTAGAACCAGTTCGACCGGGTCTAAGGTTCTCGCTTCCAGCAGATTCCCATAATGTTCGTACCATTACCCTTTTGAACGCCAGAAGCATAATCGCATCGGTGTGCCCCCGACCGCGACGCCAAACCACAAATTCGCCGTTATTTTTGTCGGCTCTAGCCGACAGTGGCGTGTTAGGGACTTTTTCATTTGTCGGCTATAGCCGACCGTGACGGTCAAAAGGGTAAGGTTTACGAGCTTCTCTAACGACAATATGTCAGTAGGGACATAATTAAGACGGAGGCAAATCAAACCACAAAAAAATATTATTAAGTAACATGACAATGTTCCAAGTCACTATCATTTGAGAACGCATAACTCAATTTAAGATAAATATTAAAGAAGCCAACTAAAATAACCTAAGCCGCTTCTAAACAATGTGAATTTTTCAAATGTACGTGGATAGCCAAGTCCATTACCAAAAAAGCGAAAAATATTGAAAGGAAACTTGGGCCTTATTTGGATGAAAAATAAAACTAACTTAGGGAAACGCGCTGTTATCTAAAAGGCGCTGTAGTGATAATTGTGTCAAATTCAAAGGGCATATTAGCGAGCACTAAATCGTCGTGTTTTACTACGGTTTAAGAAATTTTAGTCATATAAAGAAAACAATAGAGTTGAATATCGTTTAGTTAATTTCGCCGAGGACATTGCGATGGGTTTTCAATGACCCTGAATCATACTACGATTTCATATATTATAATATGTTTGACGTCTATTAGCTTATCAGGGTTTAGCGTCCGCTTAACATGCCCGCAATCTGGGTCGGACTGTGTGTGAATAAACGCACCTATAAAACACGAACGAGTCAAATCGTTTTAGAGAAATATTTGACTTTTTAGTAAAATCTAGAACAAAAAAAAAGTCACAATAACCTTAAAAAAATAAAGGTGAAATTTAACCTTTTGAACGCCACTGTCACGTACACATGACAAGCAAGCGCGTGCCCTGTACGCCAAACGTCACAAATATGTGACAAAAAGTACGGCAAATTTGTGGCTTGGCGTCGGGGGCACGCCGTTGCGTTCAAAAGGTTAATAATAAAAAAGGTTATCGTAGGAGCACGTCTCGCAAATCCAAACTGCCTTTTTAAACGGCAATATTTTTAACAATAGGTACAATAATATATCTTTCAAGCTGTTTATCAGTCTGACTCATAATTAAAAAAGGAACAGGATATTTACTTCAATTCAACGATATCAAATTCATATAACACGTCCCACTTGAATAAAAAATAATAATATATTCGCATGAAAACGACTGTAAAGCTAGCACTTAGCGTATTTGTCAAAATATTCGCGTTACTTGTGCAACTCAAAATTGACCATATTTCGGAAGTTCATAAGGTACATTTTGTATTGAACAAGTGACCTCATCAGGTGGTTCTCGGATGGCTCCCAACTTCAGTATTAGTGTGGTGTCTCTCCGCAGTCCATGGGCCACATTTCGTCTTGCGCCGCATGCCCTGTCACCTGGTACATGTGAGGACCCTATGACTTTTTTTTTAAATCATCAAATGACTTCTTCTGCTCTGGGTGGAGCGGAAGGGCGTGTCAGAATCTTACTGACTAAAACCGATCTGTGTTCCTTCTAAAGCCCTTAGCGTTCCAGGGCCGCGGTGACTCTTTCGAACAAATTCCGCAACCCTGGCAGAGGACCCTATGGCTGCGTCAGCGAATGGTGTTACCGATTCTGAGTACTGGGCCAAATATATAATAACCCTATTTGCCATCGACACGCTAAGAGTGACGCAAAAATTTTGACAAAACGCCAAGTGAAGTTCCAGCATAAAATTCGCATAATAATGAAAAACCAGTACACCAGTAATCACAAACACACTCCCGATGCTATCGGTTCGTTCAGCGCGTTATCAGGACCTTATCGAGCGTCTGGCAGCGTGTGCGCAGCTATCGAAGTGCTTTTTTATACACGACCAATTTGTTTACTTTTCAGGCCTTGAGCTTATTTACTGTTTTATTGCCCGGTACTGTTAACGTCACCTCCAGTTGCTAGGAGTTTGATGCTTCACGATAGATAGGTTAAACCTTGGTACTTACGAGAAAAAAAACCAGCCAAGAAGAAGAGTTGATATATTATGCCTTTTATATGTCACTGGAAAATTGCAAACGCCGTAAGATTGTAAAATATCGCGCGAAATTGTAAACTATTTTTCTTAATAAGACACGGATATATTGGAAACTATTGAATTTGGATGGGATTTATTGTTTACAAAGCAAATTTTACATAATATATTTATTTTTTTATTACAATGACATATATAGTACAAGCTATGTGCGAATGAAAGTCCAACTAATATTTCAAACTAGCTTTTGCCCGGGACTTCGTGCGCGCATATCCCGTTTTTTCCCGTTTCTTTATATATAGGTCGGAATTAGGTAGAGTTATTTTTGTACTTACACTGATTTCATACAGCGAAAGAATAAAGTGGATATGCCTCAATTCCCGAGATTTATTAAATAAAAAAGTTATTTACTTTTACACAATTTAAACCACTGCACGCGCGACGTTGCCAAATTTACATCAACGACATCGGATGTCCGAAGTTGCAAAATTCCAATGCGCACACGCGCGATGTTGTTTACGTACATTTGTAGTTCGCACACAGCTCGTAAGAACAAAAGAAAAAATAAAATTATTTATTTGTAGTGTTGGCCACACGGGATTGCTATTAGAAATCCCGGGAAGATCCATATTAATATCAACATTTGGATGCAAGTACATTAATAACTCTACCTAATTCCGACCTCTGTATATAGCCTATAGCCTTCCTCAAGAATGTGGCTATCCTATACAAAATAATTTTCCAAATCCGACTGGGAGTTCCAGAGATCGCGTTCAAACAAACTCTTCAGCTTTTAGTATTGATATAGAAATTAGTATTAGTGTAGATGGTATAGATATAAAATTCCGAATGTTTGCTAATGAATGACCGTGTCCTGGATTAGCACAAAGGTTTTTATCCCGGAAGTATGTTCCCTTGCAATAGTTATCACGCGGGCGAAGCTCTGAAAGAAGCCAGGTCTTAATATAAGAGGCTCTATCAACTGGGACACAAGGTCACTTACCAGCACTGAATCCGCTACCAGTCGTGGTGCGGTACGCCTCCTCCTGTAGCCTGGACAGGGTCAGCACGGCGACTGCGCTGGCGGACTCTGAGGTCATGTTCAGAAGGGTGGCGGACTTGCAGCGGTACGAGGTGGCCAGCGGAGTCTGCCACTCCGCGCCGTGGTACAGCTCCATTTGGTTCTTCGATGCTGGAATAGAAAAGCAGATTTTTAACCTTTTGAACGCCAGAGCATAAACGCGTCGGTGTGCCCCCGACGCCAAGCCACAAATTCGCCGTACTTTTTGTCACATATTTGTGACGTTTGGCGTACAGGGCACGCGCTTACTTGTCATGCATACGTGACTACGGCGTTCAAAAGGTTAAGATACTTTTATATATATATACTTTAATTTCCTGGTAGCCTTGATGCCCACATCGGCGATACCATAATTTAATTTATCGGTTTTTAACAACTCCCATTAGAAAGAAAGAAAGAAGGAAAAACGAGTTTATTTGCGACAATATACTTGATTAATAAGTAGTTATTAATTAACAATAATTTCCCTTACTTAATTAGCGCGTAAAAACGAACTTCTGCTTTTGCGATAAAGTCAAGAGCAGAGGTCGATTGGGGTCAACTGTATATATTATACAGTTCATGAACTGATATGAAAATGAACATTTATGGGCTGTTAATCTTACTACACAATTTATTTGACTTGACAAACGATGTCAGTAAACTTGGTTTGACAGGACCGTGTCAATTTAGCATTAGATTTGGGAAATTTGAGCATCAGATTTTTTAATAGAATGCCATCTGTAGGCTGCACGTTCTCTTCTATTGGCCATCTAAGGTGCAATGTATTTTGAAAGTAAGGGGAGGACCTTATACTAAAGGTACGAGAACGTGTCGCTGCGACGTGTCGCAATGACACGTCGTCTGCTGCTGCAGTATGCGGTCAGCTACCTCCACGAGCGAGTGAATCGTCGCGCGATAATGTTTTGCTCGTCGAATTGTCACATTTTTAACTCTCAGAACAGCCGCACGGGTCGATTTAAGGTTAAGCAACGCTATCAAGGTTGGTCTGTAGATTGGTAACCATCTTAACATACCGAGTTTCCTCCGTGCCTCGGAAAGCACGTTAAGCCGTTAATCCCGGCTGTCATTTGTAGATCTTTGGCAGTCGTTACGGAATGTCAGAAACCAGTAAATCTGACTCCAGTCTTGCCACGTGTTACTCAGTTAATGGGTTGTGAAGGTATGGTAGGCAGCCGCTCCACGTAAAATACTGGTATTCAGCTGAATCCAGTTTGACTGGAAGCCGACCCCAATATAATTGGGAAAAGGCTAGGCAGATGATGATGAACTGGGTCGTTCTTCTTTTTTACCTACAATAGCCTGACCTCATCTTATTATAAGTTGCATTGGAGTATTGTAAGTAATATTACGTTCGTATCCGTAACGACTGCCAAAGATCTACAAATGACAGCCGGGACCAACGGCTTAACGTGCTTTCCGAGGCACGGAGGAGTCTCGAAGAACCAACCCAGTTACAACAGGTAAAATTTTTGTAAGGTACTCACAGCTGTTGACAAAGTTCTCAGGGCTGAGCGAGACATTCAAACTCTTCAATCCATAGTTCTTGGTGGTCTCGTTCCTGTAGTACACCAGGGTCATGGTGTTGGCCTGGCTGGTGTTGCTGGTGTTNGTTGCTGCTGTCGCTGCTGAGCCAGCTGATCTGCAGCCACTGGTCAGTCTCCGAGCAGTTGCCGCCGGCGATGGCGGCGTGGGCTGGCACGTTGAGAAGGACGTACCAGAGAGATGTGGCTGTGGACAAAGGAGGTTTTTATTAAGCGGGGTTTTTTATCAATTTGGGAGAGAAAACATCAGCTTTTTTTCAATTTGATAATACAATTGTTTTTTGTTAGTCTCGCTTAAACAAAAAAAACCAGCTAAGTGCGAGTCGGACTCGCGCACGAAGGGTTCCATGCCATTATCTATAAAAACGGCAAAAAATCATGTCTGTTCCATGGGAGCCCCCTTAAATATTTATTTTATTCTGTTTTCTAGTATTTTTGTTATAGCGGCAACAGAAATACATCATCTGTGAAAATTACAACTGTCTAACTATCACGGTTCATGACATACAGCCTGGTGACAGACGGACGGACAGCGGAGTCTTAGTAATAGGGTCCCGTTTTACCCTTTGAGTACGGAACCCTAAGAACGGCTTGATTTGTTTAATATTCTCTTTGTGTTTGTTATTGTCAGGGCGAGCTTTGTACGAAAGAATATTTTGAAAAAAAAAACCGTATTATGTTTGGAAGTTTATGTTGAACTAGATAACTAGACGATTAACTTTACCTATGTCGACGACTAGCACATTCGGAATCTGAGGTTGTCATTACGGTTTTATTAGTCTCCCACGACGAAAGGTAGACATGTAATTTTTTTTGTTGTATCGATTCTTAATAAGGCGAAGATCTACATTGTGTGACAACTGTTGACGATAATCGATTCATTTGGCCTGGCCTGTTGGTCGAGTGGTTAGTGACCCTGACTGCTTAACCGGAGGTCGTGGGTTCGATTCCCACCCAGGACAAATCTTTGTGTGATGAGCATGATCATTTGTTCTGTGTCTGGGTGTAATTTGTGTATAATATGTATGTATTTAGAAATATATAAGTATGTTTATCAGTTGTCTGGTTGCCATAGTACAGGCTCTGCCTAGTTTGGGATCGGATGACCGTGTGTGAGTTGTCCCAGGATATATTATATATTATTATATTAGTTATTTATTGCACGATACTGTGAAATGTTTTAGGTTAATGTATTTTTCAACTAGGCAGTTCAATTTAGTCAGAATTCGGAAAATAAAACAAAAGAATTGCAACGAATGCTGTACATTATATTTTTGTCGAAATTAAAAACTAATATAAATTATAATTATCATATAATTAGTCATAATAAAGCCAGTAGGTAATTAAATAAACATTCAACTCTTAACATGATTCATAACCATTTCGCAATAATTTTAATCACAAAAGAATATAAAATTACCAACGTTGTTACAAAATATTGGTTAACATAAATATTATTATTCACTGTAGAACTTCACTTTAGAAATATCTGCAGTTATTTACAAATATATCGAGACAGGTTCAATGCATACAATATAAATGTATTATTATGATTATTATATTTTTTGATGCTATATTTTAGTTTGTTCTAAGTTTAGTTTGGTTTATTTATAACAATACATATTGGATTTGTTTTTGGTATTTACGATTTCTAGGAGATGGTGAATTTGTCCGATTTTGGCCATAATTAAGAATAGATTCTTGGGATTTTTTTGCTGAAAAAACCAATTTGGGCCTTCTCTAAGGGCGTTACTACACCAATCGATCGACATTGATCGACGTTGATCGATTGGTGTGGAAGCATTGGCTGATCGACGGATACAGGGCGATAAAATTGGACACATATTTTACGTAAACAAAAAAAATAAGTATATCCTTTAACATGAAATAAGATTTTTTCAAATCGGTTTATATATGACGGAGTTATGAGGTAAAAAATAAAAAAAAATTGTTATCGAATTGAGAACCTCCTGCTTTTTTTGAAATCGGTTAAAAATGAAGACGATGCAGTGTGTTGAAATTTCCGTGTTCATCAATCAAGGTTTATCTTCATCTAAACTAATAGAGGTAAAATAGATAGCTTGTTCCAGAGCTGTATGGAAGGACAGATCCTTATTCGAAATTTTTGTCACAGACAAAAGCAAAAATTTGACTGGCCTGTTGGTCGAGTGGTTAGTGAACCTGACTGCTAAACCGGAGGTCGTGGGTTCGGTTCCCACCCAGGACAAATCTTTGTGTGATGATCATGATCATTTGTTATGTGTCTGGGTGTAATTTGTCTATAATATGTATGTATTTAGAAATATATAAGTATGTTTATCAATTGTCTGGTTGCCATAGCACAGGCTCTGCCTAGTTTGGGATCGGATGACCGTGTGTGAGTTGTCCCAAGATATTATATTATAGATATTATTAAATGTACACTATCTCACGAGTTTCATATTGTACTACTTTTAACTCGACAACCTGTACGGTTCTTGTATCAGCTAGTATGATATTTTTTTAAGAAATCTTTGCAGAAAAAACATTTCTTCCACTACCAACATGCATTCAGAAAACTGGCATCACAATAAGTCAAAAAACCAAATTATCTTTCAACATGCATCGTGCATCAGACAGCTGGAATCCGCAGTAACCTTCGCGTGCTGCCGACCTCATCGACTGCACGGCATCACACAAGTATTGTTTGATAGAGCTGTGACCTCTGACAACGGTGCCAGCTCATGACAAACCTTTATTGAGCTCTCTATTATTGACAGTTTTATTATAAACGACCTACTTGATAAGCATTGTTTATTTTCTTAAGTGAATAGGCAGTTTGATTAACCTTCTGAACGCAAGAACATAAACGCATCGGCGTGCCTCCGACGCCAAGCCACAAATTTACCGTACTTTTTGTCACGTATTTGTGACGTTTGGCGTACAGGACACGAGCTTGCTTGTCACCTATACGTGACAGTGGCGTTCAAAAGGTTAAATACTGGCTTCTGCCAGAAGCTTCCAACTTCCAACTTGCATCCATCTTTCCATCCATACTTTCGCATCTATCATAATACATAGTAGTAAGAAGATTTTCATAAAATTATTCGTTAGTTTTGTCATCATTCGACCTGTAATTTCGTAAGCGCTTCTGAACGTGAGGTCTTGTAGGTCGATGTAGCCTACTCTTGGGTTTTCATTATCATTTATTTGCCCTTTTTTAGGGTTATGTACCCAAAGGGTTACCAACGGAACCCTATAAGTAAGCGCTGTCCGTGCGTCCGTCCGTCCGTCTGTCTGTCAGCGGGCTGTATCTCAAGAGCCTTATTAGGTCGAGATTTGTATATTTTTTTTCACAGAGTATGTATTTTGCCGCTCTAATGTCAAAAGTGCCTTTAAGTGGTCTAGTTGAAAGAAATGAATTGACTTTGACTAACGACAAATAAAAAAATTAAATTAAATTAAAAAATAAAGGGGGCTCCCATACAAGAAGTGTGAGTCTATCTGGCAGGCTCCAACGAGATTTATTAACAGGTGATAGCTATTCACACGTTTTTGATTAAATGATGTTTCTATGAAGTGCCTAACTAGAGGGCCCCATATGATTATTTTTATTTGTTATTATACTTTAAGATCGTCCAATCTGCTCGGAGTTAGAAATATTATGAACCTTACAAATCCAAAATTTCGACTTTCTGAAGATATTCGTTATATAGACAAACGGCAGAGGGTCCCTTTTGAAAAAAAAANTAAAAAAAAAAAAAAAAAAAAAAAATGCTATTACGTCTATACGTGAGGATTTGTAATTGATTTAACCCATAGATAACGGGTGGGCCATCTGTTGGTACGTTTTTGAATTTCGCCGTATGACAACGGCAAACGAGCTACAGACCCGAAATTTTTACAGTTCATTAGCCATACCGTCCGCGGCACGAAACAACATGTTTTCTCTTGAAGAGCGTTTTGAAACTTTAAAAAAATATTTTCAAAGTCAGTGCTGTGTCGCCGAAACTGTGCGAATTTTGAAAAGATATATGGGTCGTGATAAAGCACCCACCGAAGGCGCTATACGCAAATTGGTGAAGAAAGTTCGTGAGAAAGGGATGTTAGTGGATGACAGAAGTAGTCCCAGAGCTCGGACAGTGCGCACACCCGAGAATATTAAGGCTGTGGCCCAAAGTGTGAGACAGAATCCGACGACCTCAACTCGACGCCGATCGCAGCAACTGAGCATTAGTCGCACCAGCTTGAGGAGAATACTGCACAAAGACCTCGGATTTTTCGCCTACAAGATCCAGATGACTCAGGAGTTGAAAGCAAATGACCATCCGCTTCGATATCAGTTCGCTGTGGGGGCCATAGACCAGCTCGGCGTTTATCACTTGTGGCGTCGAGTCACAGATCTTTTTATTAAATTCTACCCTCTGTACGTGTAAGCGGGCACACCCTTCATGTCTGGAGGCTTATTTAGTTTGATTTGATATTGTTTTTATGCTTGAGTTTGTCTGTTTATGCTGGCATAATGGAGTGTGCTAGCTTACAAGTAGCGAATTATTAAGTTTTATGTTTTTACGTGTTACCTTTGTTGTATTGTTTTCTTTGTAAGAATACTGACTACTTACATATCTTTGTATAAGTGATAGTTCTTATAACTCAACAGACAGATGTGTTGCTGGGGAGTTTGTTGCGCCACTTCTTCTTCCCAGCTAAAACACTAGGAAGTGGTGACGGGCGGGCGTTTTGGGGGACTGTCTTTATGTAGAACTTTGACGTTCAAAAAGTGCTGGCATTCAGCCTAATTTGAATAAATGACTTTTGAATTTTGAATTTTTGAATTTTGCTCAATAACGACGTCGATTTTGGTCAAAAAATCATCTTTTCGGACGAAGCGCATTTCCATCTCGGCGGATATGTGAACAAGCAAAACTGCCGAATTTGGGCTTCGAAAGAGCCACACGCAATCGTAGAGAGACCAATGCATCCTCCAAGAGTCACAGTTTGGTGAGGATTTTGGAGTGGTGGCATAATTGGCCCATTTTTCTTCGAAAATGATGCTGGCATATGGCATATGGCATACTGTAAGGCCAGTAGAGGGAGCCACATGAACGAAATCGTTTTTCATTCTTGACGGGGATACTTTTAGCTTTACAACAACAAACAAATAATAAAAAATATCAATGCATACTCTTTTGATCGCATTTTTAAAAACGTACCAATAGATGGCCCACCCTGTATAATGGTTTAACCAGAAAGGGGGTGAAAAGTGGAAAGTACTAATCCTCTTAATTTTAACATGAGAAATTCGGATATGTGCCTCGTTAATACAAACAATTTGCTTAGGCCAAATTTCTTTAAAGTTATTGTCGAGTCTACAAATAGATTTACGGCAAAATCAATAACTGAGTCGTCCGAATCAATAAAAACTAAAAATAACACCTGCAATCCTTCGAAATCTGCGAAGTATAATGGCCGAGAAAAATAGTTTATTCAACTGGGCTTTTTTTATTAGATTTATTACATCTCGTTATTTCTTCATGTAAAGTTTTGACAGCAGTGAAATACTCCATTCCGGAGATCATAGCGACAGTATTGAGTTTAAAAACAGGTAACTTCAATGCAACGTTATTTTATGTAATCCATTTTATTGCACGTCGAACTCATTTCTAACCGTTCTAGTGATGCACTCAGCGAGCGCTGCGACTAGGGTTGCCAACATTATTATTATTATTGACGAAATATAGTATTTTTCAAACTAAGCTCTAAAAAAATTAAGTACCTATTTTATACAAAAACCAAAAAATTGTCAAAGATATATTTCTTTCTTATTTATTTCTGTAAAACTTGTTTAGGACTAATTTATTACTACTAATACTATTTTTTTTTTTTTAAAGAACAATGTCAGATTGGATCTAATTACCAAAATCCCAAAACAAAAATAAATCAGACCAATGAACAAACATTCGTTTGACATTGACAAGTTCGGAACGTAGTGGTAGGCAGATACGTTCGAAATTATTTATAATGATTAATAATTTAATTTTAATGTATTAATGTAATGATGATCCATAATTTTACAAACCATATTTGTACGCCGGAAACGGCAGAATATTATGATCTTAATATTATCCATATAACAACTTTGTACAATATTCTGACAAATAAATGCATTCTTCTTCTTCTTCGGTTCGGATATACCATGGTCAAACCGGAGAAAGAGTCGTTTTCTATCGAGTGGCGAGTCGCATCAGTCAGAATTTAATGTAAAGTCAGGTGTTGATTTCGGTGTTGAAAATATAGTTTCTTTGCGTACTATATATTTCTTGAACAGTATATAGTACGCAGATCCGAAATACAGTACATAGTATATAGTACGCAGATCCGAAATGCAGTACAATAGTATATATAATAGTACGGTTGGCAACCCTACTTGCGAAACCGTGAGCGTTCATCTTTTGTTTTTATTCAAAATAACTCACTTTCACGATAACTCTGTTGTTTTGACAACTTCCGTAATGGTTGAGCACGCTAACACCACATGCAATAGATAATATTATATTTATGTACCAATCAAACGTCATTGTAATACTGTTTAAGCTCCTGCCAGGGTCGCGAAATTTATTAGTCACCGCGGCCCTGGAACGTAAAGGGCTTTAGAAGGAACACGGATGGGTTTTAGTCAGTAAGAGTCTGACACGCCCTCCCGTTCAACCCAGAGCGGAAGAAGTCATTTAATGATATCCAATCCTTAAAAAAAAAAAAACTATTTAAGCCAAGCCAAACTTTGCCCAGGTGAGCGAAACCACGTTGCCTTAAAACGCAGTCTAAAATATGTTAAAATACTGAGTCATGATAACGATATGAGTCGACCACATCATCGCCACCAACAGAAGAGATACGGAGCCAGACAACAACCACTAGCATAAAAAAGAACGGAAATATTTTTCTCCTTTTTTTCCTTAACTGAAAGATCTCTAAGAAATGACATAAAGAGGATTAAGCAGAAACATCCTCCGACGTTTGCTTACGCAATAACTGCGATGACCAATTCGTCGAACCCAGGCATTGCACTGAGCCGCGGGTTGTGTGGCTTCTAAGCCGACTTTATAATTATATTTCCATCGCCTGTTCACGTTGACCACTCATCGCTGTTATCGGTTACCTTTGTCTCCGAAAATTTAACCTTTTGAACGCCAGAGCATAAACGCATCGGCGTGCCC
>NDFZ01004731.1:0-28685 GCA_002192655.3 Mamestra configurata | reverse complement strand
AAGCCACAAATTCGCCGTATATTTTCGTCACATATTTGTGAAGTTTGGCGTACAGGGCACACGCTTGCCTGTCACGTATGTGACAATGGCGTTCAAAAGGTTAAATTACTCATGTAACTTAAGAGCTGTTAAGTACTCTATTACTTACAAAATAGCAATTCTTCTTCTTGATTTTAATTTAACTTGAAATGCAGGATACCAAGGTCTTAAAAATTTGTTGTATAAGAGTCTGGGTGAGGGGGCGTTCAAGTATTACGTAACGCAATTTGGGGGGAGGGTGGTCTTGTAAAACGTTACACGATGCGTTAAAAGGGCGGGAGGGGTGTTCGAACAACGCGTTACGTAACATTGTTTTTTTTATTTAACGCTAGCTCACTACACATATTTTCGAGTTACACAGTCACTAAACAGTAGTCATTTTGCCAAACAAAAATAAACATCAATATTTTTCTTGAAATGACATTTATTAATTAAAAAATTTGGTAACATAAGAGTAGTAGACATAATTGTGACTTTTAGGTAAAAAATGTCACTTGGTTGATACGTAACGTTTCGGGAGGGGGAGGGGGTACAGATAAACGTTACCGCGAGTTAAATGGGGGGAGGCTCAAGAATCTTCTGTCTCCCTGAGACAGAAGAGCAATTTTTAGCTTTCTATAAGTTCAAGTGAAAACATCTTTGTCTAAAATGTTTTTCGAAAAAGTTGTCCGCATGGAATTAGTTATTCCACGTGAACGAACTCGCGGTCAAAAGCTAGATAAATATAATGTATCATTTAATAAAGTTTTTTCCGACCTGGGCACCCGATCCAAACGTTCAGCTTTAAACTGGGCAGTCAAGGCAATTGTTTATAAACCTTGCGCAAATGAGATAGCCTAGTTTTTAAACAAAGCATTACTTTTTGTTTTTTATCTAGAACACCAGCGAACAGTCACCGGTAGCGTGGCTGATGCTGCGATACCTACTGAGCTCGTTTTATTTAATTTTTCCTCGTCGAGTTATGAGTCATAACCAGAAATGTTTCTAGACTGATTTGTTATTATTTCAAGTATGGATAAGATATTTTTTGTAGCCTTTAATAGCTTACTAACATGCCACCAGCAGATAATGTCGTCATCATCTGCCTACATTTTCCCGACTTTATTGGGGTCGGTTTCCAGTCAAACTGGAATTAGCTCAATACCAGTATTTTAAACGAAGCGGCTGCCTACCAGACCTCCACAATCCATTAACTGGGAAACACGGTACCCCTTGGCGACATGTGACCTCACCTTACAGTCGGCGCACTCAAGAAGGAGTACAATTTTCTATGTGGTAATCGCCTTCTTCTTGAAGATGGGCTTGAACTGACCACCGTAACCCTGCCGTTTAGGGTAATAACGCCTTCTGCCCTGGGCAGCGTGCCTTTCCTTGGACTTTTTGTACTGAGACACCTTGTGGGTCTTGTGGCATTTGCATTTTTTGCAAATCCTGCGCTGTATGGGAAGTTCACCATTACCGTTTAGCACGATATTATAACTTTGACATAGGTAGCGGGGAACTACCGCATTCCAGGAAACGGATGCCGCAAGTGATTAAAATGCAGGATGTAGAGCTAAATACCTAGTAGTCGATAGAGATAATTTTGTAACAATCATTGTAAGTCCGAGATCTATCTACGAAACGGAAGTTCGATATCAAAATGTTAGAGAATTCGCGACTAGACCGGATAACGGGCCTAGCTGGCGCAGTGGCAGACCAAAAGCTGGCTTTCTAGGTTTAAAAATGCGTTGTCGAAGAGAGCATAATCACTATAATATTCCTACTGTTGGGAGTCGGGTCTGTGAGCTCTTAGGTCGTAGTCAAAGTCAAATTCAAGTCAAAGAATTTATTTCAAATAAACCATTAACAGGTACACTTGAATTGTCAAAGTCAATCCGTCAAAAACATGAAGCTATTTACACGTTCCAAAGCGTAGATCATTATGGAGAAGAACGTGCAAGAAACTCCACGGACACTCTTTTTAAAACATTTTATGTTTACAAAAATCCTGGTTACATGTCTTGTTGCTTCTATATATAAGAACAATATAAAGAAAGAAAAAACAATTTACAGTATCAAATATTAAAATGAGTCAGTGGCAACAAAGGGATGACCAGTCTCCACTGACGGCGCCCGTTCACGAACATGACGCGTGCATCAGCACCATTTTGAAGGGAACTGAATGATCCGATACACGCGCCACCATCAGCGAGACATTCCATCACGCAGGCCTAGAGTGGAATGGTAGGTTTCACATGACTTCGAATCTTTTCGTTTCCAGGATATGCCAGTTCCCTTTCAACTGCTTTCGTTCCTTCGAGAGCTACGATGTTGGGCCTGACTGGGATTGAATCCACGACCAAAACTCCAGAGCTCGTTGATAAATAGGGGCCGTTACCACGGGACCTTTAATACTCTCGACGCAGATGACGACTTATACAGAGGGTTTAGTGCGAGTTTGTTAACGTAAACATTCGCTTATTAAATCTCAAATTATGTGGGAAAAAAAGGTTTTCCGTTATCGCCACCAGACGGCGCTTATTGAGTTCGTACGTTTCGCTGACACGATTGAGAACGTATAAAACTCGCACCGGAGATATTCCGACCTTATTATTACGGGACTAATAAGTAACGAAGTCATTCGCCAGAGAACTAAAGTCACCGACATTGCGCGTAGAATGAGCATGCTGAAGTGGAAGTGGGCCGGCCATGTCTGTAGACGGACAGACGGTCGATGGAGCAGACATGTGTTAGAGTGGAGACCGCGTAAGGGCAAACGTAGTGTGGGACGCCCTGCGGCACGATGGATCGATGATTTGAAGAAGGTGGCTGGCAGCGGATGGATGCGGACCGCTCAGGACCGGGATGGTTGGCGATCTTTAGGGGAGGCTTACGTTCAGCAGTGGACGGTGATTGGCTGATATGATTGAATAAGTAACATGACCGGCGGCAATGTAGGTGTATTACACAGCAATTGTACGGGTCCATTGTTACCATGCTTGCTTGGAAACATGCTGGTCCTGCTCCATAGGACAATCGAGGGTGTAGTAGAAAAAGTCAAACTTGTTTNCATTAAAACCACACTTTGTAAACAAGCATATTACAAACTAGATGATTATATTAAAGATAAGAATGCTTGGAAACATGCTGGTCCTGCTCCATAGGACAATCGAGGGTGTAGTAGAAAAAGTCAAACTTGTTTTATTTACTGGTGTACTTTCACGTTTTAATTATGTAATTTAACTCACACACTGATCCATTGTTGTTAATTATATTGTAAATATGTGAGTACCATGTCCCTTACTAGCAAACTTAATTTTATCTCTGCTGGTATTGCTTTGCTGTACCTATAATATATTAGTGTAATGTTGGATGCATTGTGCTCACATAATATAATCAATTGATCAATGTACCTATGTATACAAAATTTTGTAAAACTTATATTGGAAAAGAGTACTTAACTATGGAGTTTCTTTTCCGTTCGTCTCCATAAGAATCTACTTTTAGCGAATGGACAACTAGAGTCACTTATTAATTTTAAACTGTAAATTTGACGTTCAAAAGTGCCTTTTAATGGTCTAGTTGAAATAAATTAATTGACTTTGACCATATTTCTGCATTAACACATTATCCTATTCCACGGTAGCCAGCTGGTAACACTTGGTGTATAGGTACCGTACAATGCTACAATACTGTTCGGCTACTTCGTAACACACATGTGCGGCCTCGTTTACTTTGACACAGTTTACAAACAGCCAACATACAAATAGGTACAGAAGTCTCACTCAATTAAAAAATTCATGGAGCACAAAACGTTTTGAGAATACTTTAACTGTGCGTAACGCTAAGGAGTGGAATGCCGTGCCCGTCTGTTTCCTGATAGCTACAACCTCTCTCTAACGGCCGGTCTCAATAACCTAGGTAACCTAAGTAGCTAAAACGTCATGTTTGAAAGGCGAACATGACGTTTCAGCTACTGTTGGTAGCTAATTTGACTGGCCTGTTGGTCGAGTAGTTAGTGACCCTGACTGCTAAACCGGAGGTCGTGGTTTCGATTACCACCAGGACAAATCTTTGTGTGATGAGCATGATCACTTGTTCTGAGTCTGGGTGTAATTTGTCTATGACATGTATGTATTTAGAAATATATAAGTATGTTTATCAGTGTTGCCATAGCACAGGCTCTGCCTAGTTTGGGATCGGGTGACCGTGTGTGAGTTGTCCCAAGAGAAGAGAGATATAGAGATATAATTTGACAGTTGGTCAAAGGTAGATACGTTATTGAAACCGGCCGTAAGTGAACAGGTTACTTCCAGGCAAGTGTGTTCCATCGTCGAGCACATCTTCGCAAGACGCAGAAGCAATAGAGAACAATGTTACAGCATGAGCTACTGAGACTAATGAATAAATACTTGGAAGCGAGCCTATTGATTTAATTGGGAGGTTGAAATATGCATGAATACTATGATCTAAGTACAGTTGGGCTGCCAACGTGTGATGGTAGTAGGTATTAAATTAACAGGTAATTTGGTATTTGACACTGCAGTTGTAAACGCAAATGCTCGATGCAGGGGTATGGGTTGCGGAATTTGTTCGAAAGAGTCACCGCGGCCCTGGAACGCAAAGGGCTTTAGAAGGAACACGGATGGGTTTTAGTCAGTAAGAGTCTGACACGCCCGTCCGCTCCACCCAGAGCGGAAGAAATCATTTGATAATTTCCTATCCTTAAAAAAAAATTGCCTTACGAATGCCATTTCCGATAGGTTTTTCTGCATGCCCGTCTTGTACATCATAAATTTGTTTAGACTGCACTTTCTGCACCTTTCTTGCAGTACGGCGTGTACAGTTCGTTACTTAGAGCCGTAATGAGTCACCTACCTATCAGAATCACGGCACACTAATGTCGGAGACATGTTGACTTCTCAGTGTTTACACAGAAACGAACGTGTCGAAGTGCATTGTACGGAAACCTGTTATTTTATTTTACACTTTAATATTTCTTCCACTTTGAGTTTTCGCTTGTTTAGTTTGGGATTTTTGAATTGGTTTATATATATATATATATATATCTTAATATATCTTGGGACAACTCACACACGGTCATCAGATCCCAAACTAGGCAGAGCCTGTGCTATGGCAACCAGACAACTGATAAACTTACTTATATATTTCTAAATACATACATATTATAGACAAATTACACCCAAACACGGAACAAATGATCATGCTCATCACACAAAGATTTGTCCTGGGTGGGAATCGAACCCACGACCTCCGGTTTAGCAGTCAGGGTCACTAACCACTCGACCAACAGGCGAGCCGTATCCAGTTCAAAAATCCGATACTTTTGTGGATAGTAAATTAGTAAATATCCGATCTAAATGTTGTAATCTTTATTAATAAATAAAATTGAAGTATCTAACAGATATTTACTAAATGATTATGAATGTACCTATATGTATACGATAATGATAACAAAAACTGGTGGACCGATTTTAACGGGATTTTAGAAAATACGAAAATTTACGGTTTCTTGTAAAAAAAAAAAAACCCATGAAATTGTCATTTGGTTAATTTGGGCTGTTTTTCGAGTCAGGGGAGCTACTCTCTAAACCCGAAGTCCGTAGTTTCGGGCTTAGTTGCGGGCGTATTCTGCTCCGTATCACCTACGGACGATTAGTTCTGAACCCGAACTAAGAATGAATAACAACACGATTTGACGGTAACTGTCAAATTTGTCATTAATTGACAGTGTTCAGGTGATACGGACTAAAATACGGCCACAACTAAGCCCGAATCTACGGACTTCGGGTTTTGAGAGTAGCAGGCAACAGCCAGTCATTAACATAGTCTTAAATAAAACCTACTTAGATAAATCACGTCCCTGTCCTGTCGACTATTTAACTTCACATCATGTATCTGTCACGTATGTATCGAACGTGACCGATAACAGAAGTGAGAAGGTAGCACGTTTGCAATAGTTTTCTATGAACGATATCCCTCTAGGAGTTATTCAGGGGACAAAACTGAGATGGTAGTTTAATCGAGAATTATGAGAGAAGAAAATATTATGTGGCGTCGATGCCAAATAAATTGAGACAACTGTAAAAAATCGGCCAAGAACGTGTCACGCACAGTGAAGGGTTCCGTAGATACCCGTCCCGTAGCAAATTAAACTATGACATTACAAAGTTACAAATACACTAATTTTTTTGTCATTTTCTATGGGGTGGGTTACTACGAAAATTTTACCTAATCAGATACATTTTATAAGTAGATAGATTATTACTCCTTGTAAAGCCTACTTAGTTATGATAGTATTCCTTTTAAATTCGTTCTATAATATATGCTACCATTATGAATTTTTTCACGTCTCCAAAAACGAACAGCACAGGGTAACAAAAATGAGCACTTTAAAGCATAATATTTCGCAAACGGATCCTTGGATAGAAAAATGTTTGAGATAATCCTCCATATTTTTAAACGACCTGTCCAACGACACAACACACCATGGGGCACAAGATAAAAAAAACATCGCCACTTTACATGTACCTAGGGGAGCCACCCTAAAAAAAATGGATTTCAAGATTTTATTTTACCACGACACGATTTGTCGACATGACTAATATGTACCTATACCTACTCTTTTTCAACCTTCTAGCGCTAAGCGTCTATGAGCTAAACCGCGGACGGACAGACAGACTGACGGACATGGCGAAACTATAAGGGTTCCTTGTTGACTACGGAACCCTAAATAGGATTATGGTACCTTTGAGATTGCTCCTATCCTAGACAATAGGCATGTTAACTTGGTAAAAAAAAAAATATAAACGCAATAGAAAGACGCGAGTGAAGAAGGTAAATGAAGGTATTCTTTTGTACAAAACACATTGAACCGTATAGAAAATATTATTTCCAATTATACAAACATACTATTGTTTAGTTAACCATATACGGTCAAGTTTCTGTTAAATTTATATAACATATATTTTATTTTAATAAGCAATTCAGAGAACCAATTCCACCCACCAACTTGATCCACTCTATTTGTATGATGTGACATTTATTTTAAACCACTTTTTGCCCGCGCATATTACATTTTCATCACGTAGAAATTTTGGGACGAATTATACATCTAAACCTTCCTCATGAATAACCCCATGCATTGGAGAAAACCGCATGAAAATCCGTTCAATAGTTTTTGAGTTTATCGCGAACAGACATACAGACAGACATACGCGGTGTGGGACTTTATTTTATTTTACTTTATTGGGACATAAAACAGTTACACATAACAACAAAGGTATACATGAAAAAAAAAATAGGTGAACGTGTAACCCACACAAATGTCCGCGAAATAATGGACTTTGTTATATAATATGTAAGTAGTTATGTAGTGATACCGTAGTATATCTGTTTATATTTTTAGAAAATTCATATTTTGCCAGTTCGGTTTAAATCCTATTATAAGAGTCGACCTATCGCTATTAAACACAACTCAAATTGCTAATTTAGGTTGTTTTTATTATGACTTTATCAGCATGTGACTCTGTCTTCTGTAGAGGAAGTTGTAAAGGAAAATGAGGCTATTTATGTATATACCTATAATTTACATAACTGTAATATAAAATGTGTAAGAAACTTCATACTAACGTAGGCAATAAATATTTCCTTTTTTCGAACGAAAACGGTCACAAAATTATTGTGACAAATTTCCAACTACCTATGATTGGTTGAATGAGTTTTCGACAGACATTCGAATCATTTATAACTATTTCTTAAGATACAGGCTAGTCCTAGTTTAAGAGATAGAGTATAATAATTGTGCTTACAGTGTGACAAATGTTAAATTTATTTATTATTTTACTTTCGTTCAATTAAATCAAAAATTCGTAGGGTGAGGGGCAGTTCCAACAGCTACTTGCGGGTTATTGCAGACTATATCCATAGTCCGATTTGGAGGCATTGGGTAGGTCTGCATGTACTGTAGGCATTTGTTGTTTTTTCTTTTCTTTCTTTTATTTTAATATTTGCATAAATTACTAACATAGTTTTTAAGTTATTATCTTGTTTTTATTACTAACACTGTATGGACCGAATAAGTCTGAAATAAATATATTGTAATTGAAAAATTGAAATTGTGACGAGTCGATAATTTTCCAGAAACCGGAGGTTAAAAAAAGCCTAGCTATGTCCGGCGTTATCCGGACGCCTGGGAACCCCAGTCCCTCATGTCTGACACAGACTGGGTGCTTTATTATTGCTGCTCATATATTATTAAAATTTGTTCGTACATGAACACAACAAAGCGCCATTCACAGTTATCATTGAGCGACTGCAAGGGGCGTTTGCAGTGCGTCACGTTCTCATGTTATCAATATTATAGCTGTTTGTACTTGAAATTGGATTATTTATTTTTACATACGCCTTTTTCCCGTGAACTATGCGGTTACATGTATCTTGGTTTATTTTATTTAACCTTCAAGCGGTCGCGCGGCGTCGAATCGACCGCACTGGATACATTTTCATTCATAATATTAAGATTTCTAGTCACAAGTATTTCTCGTTTCTAGTAGTCATTAGTTCAAAACGCATAAAAACTACTGCACTTCCTCCTTCTCCGAGCCTCCAGAAGGGAACAGAATGCATAATGTTTAAGTGGCGGCGTAGGCGTCGAAACGACTACACGCGCCTGATTGTAATTTTTACCTTAACGATACGACTATTTCTGAAGTAATCTAGACTACAGTTGATAATAAACAACGACACACCAAGTATTATAGCTAGTAAAAATTAAAAACATCTAAGTAAAACAACAAAACTCTCGAAGGAGAGACCTTTATGGTTGGGCGTGCATAATATGTTAGTGTTGTCCTTTATTCAAAGAAAATGGTTTATTTTATTATTTTGTTTTAAAATTAAAACAATTTGGTTCCTAGCTCAAAAATAGATAATTTCAGAATAAAAATAACAAATGAGTTTCAATTAATCGGTGTTCTAAATCCCTGAAATCTTCCGTAGGTCTTTTCGGTTACGCGCGACCGCTGCCGTTTCAAATAACCACGCGCCCGCTTGAGGGTTAAGTTTAAATACATCGTAGCACGCTGTATTCCTGGAAGGCTCAAGAAAAGGTGTCAGTACCTAATATTGAGCAGGAGCATTTCTAAACATTGATTTTCGAACAATTAAGGCGTGAAGACGTAATAAACAAAGTCAGTTTTGAATTTATAATATTAGTTAGGATACCAATTGAAAACAAAAAACTTGACCATATAAGGTTTAAATTTCCTTTTAAAGATACCCTAAATAACAATTACAATTTGCATTTTAGTTCTTTGTAGATGAGAAAGCTGTCTTCGACAGCGCATTTCTGTATTGCAAACCTGCAACCCGCAGTGTGGAAAGTCAGCTTGTGGTCTGCCTCTCAAAAGGAAAAAACGGAACCCTTATAGGTTCACTTTGTTGTCCGTCTGTCTGACTGTCAAGACCCTTTATCTCGGGAACGCGTGGAGGTTTCGAGTTGAAATTAAAACCATATACTCAAGTCTACAGACCCTTGAAGCTGTAAGAAAATCAAACTTCGAAGTTAACGTAAAAAAGATACGGCCGTTTATGCCGCAAAAAACGTAATGTATATCGACACTCACAAGGGAAACAAAATTTATAGGGTACTTCCCGATGACCTAGATTCATGAAATTTGACAAGAAGATAGATCTTAGAGTACAAGTACAGGAAAAAGTCTGAAAATTGGGAATTAGTAGTTTTTTTTTGGTTTATGGTACGGGACCCCTAGTGTCAGAGTCCGACTCACACTTGGCCGGTTTTTTTGGATGGGAAATCATCAAGTCTCCTCCGGCTCTGGGCGGAGCGGGAGGGAGTGTCAGACTCTTACTGACTCTCTCCCGTGTTCCCATAAATTCCCTTTAAATTCCAGAGCCGCGGTAACTCTTCGGAACAATTCCGCAACCCTGGCAGGAATCCAGTACCTAGCCTCGTAACCATAGTGCCGAGCACAACTTGCCTCCCCCAATACCATAATTCCAGTAAGTAATAAAAAAAATCTAATCTAATCTATATAATTAAATAAATAAAGAACACTTTTTACCATTGATTTATAAATTCCTTATTATCTTGCAAATTATTTTGTTAAATTTTATAATTATTTTTGTTTTTGTAAATGTTGTGCACGTCTGTAATTGTCATAAACACTAGAATAAGACCTTATATAATATAATATGTCCATGTTTGTGTTTGTGTTGTTGATGTGCCATTAATAAATATATAAATAATAAATAACTACACATTTTCTATGCATCGCCTTAATCCCTGCTTAACGTGAAAGTTAATTATTATATAACATCAAAATTAATATTTGAAACATAATTCCTCCGTTATCTAGCTAATCCTGGTTGAGCGAGCCTGAACTAATTTAATTTAGCTCAAGTCATTACATAAACATTCATTACGCTAAAAAATCATTATAATTCCTAAATTAAATTCTGCATTAATAAACCAGTAAAACTAACAAATATCTAATAAAGGTTATCACATTAAACACTCAGTGTTCTTCCTCCTCTCTCCTACTTGTTCTGTGCTGTGCCCGACAGGGTCCATAATTGTGACTAATATAATTATTTCCTAACAACTTTATACATTATGGTACGCAATAAAGAAATGAGAATTGAATTGAAATTAAATTAATCATCTGCCTAGCCTTTTCCCAATTATATTGGGGTCGGCTTCCAGTCAAACCGGATTCAGCTGAACACCAGTATTTTACGTTGAGCGGCTGCCTACCAGACCTCCACAACCCATTAACTGGGTAACACGGTACTCCTTGGCAAGACTGGTGTCAGATTATCTGGCTTCTGACTATCCGTAACGACAGCCAAAGATCTACAAATGACAGCCGGGACCAACGGCTTAACGTGCTGTCCGAGGCACGGAGGAGTCTCGGTATGTTAAGATGGTCACCCATCCACAGACCAACCTCGGCAATTTCTATTTCTATACTAATAATAAAGCTGGAGAGTTTGTTTAAACGCGCTAATTTCTGGAACTACCCGTCGGTAATGGAAAATTATTTTGTACTAGTTGCCGCCCGCGTGATTGTCGAAAATTATCCCAAGGGAACATATTCCCGGGATAAAAAGTATCCTTTGTGTACTATAGTCTACCACTGTGCCAAATTTCATCAAAATCCATTCAGTAGTTTTTGCGTGAAAGAGTAACAAACATCCATCCATCCATACAAACTTTCGCGTTTATAATTAGTATGATATGATAGCCACATCCATGAGGAAGGCTATAGGCTATACGGGAACGGAAAAACGGGATATCCACGTGCGAGGTCGCGGGCAAAATCTAGTAAAAGGATGGGAAATCATCAAATGACTTCTTCCGCTCTGGGTGGAGCTGAAGGGCGTGTCAGACTCTTACTGACTAAAACCCATCCGTGTTCCTTCTAAAGCCCTTTGCGTTCCAGGGCCGCGGTGACTCTTTCGAACAGATTCCGCAACCCTGGCAGGATTCCGCAACCCTGGCAGGGAATCAACATATTACACATCCAATCTGCCTTGCATTTTCCCATCTATATTGGGATCGGCTAACAGTTTAACGGGATGCAGCTGAATACCAGTATTTTACGTGGAGCGGCTGTCTACCAGACCTCCACAAACCAGTAACTGGGTAACACGGTACTTCTTAGCAAGACCAGCGCCGATTTCCTGGCTTCAAACTACCCGTGAGGACTATTAAAGATCTATGAATGATAGCCTGGAGAACCGGGACCAACGGCTGAACGGAATTTCAGAGGTTTGGAGGAAAATAGGTATGTTACAATGGTCACCCATCCATGGACCGACCTTGGTAAGTTGCTTAACCTTGAAGATTGACCTGTACCGCTATTATTACTTCGCCACAAGCTCCTCACATTACTCATTAATCTTTTATATGTGGAAAATATATGATGATTCATCACCGAACAGATATTTTCGAGGTAATTGTCATATTTGTCTCATGCGTTGGCGATCACGTATTCACGCAAATAATTTTTATTTCGACTGTTGGTCGAGTGGTTAGTGACCCTGACTGCTAATCCGGAGGTCGTGGGTTCGATTCCCACCCAGGACAAATCTTTGTGAGAAGAGCATGATCATTTGTTGTGTCTGGGTGTAATTTGTTTATAATATGTATGTATTTAGAAATATATAAGTATGTTTATCAGTTGTCTGGTTGCCATAGCACAGGCTCTGCCTAGTTTGGGATCGGATGACCGTATGTGAGTTGTCCCAAGATATTATTATTATTCCATTTATTTATTTTATATTATTTGTATATTAATTACATTTTAAAATATTTCTACAAAAAAAATATTTTAAAGTTTTTTTTAAATACTTATTTTTTTATAGAAATATTAAATATATATATATATATATACCTATATATTAGGTATTATTATTTCTCTGTAAACCGCCTACAAGCAACATGTTCAACTGTATATGTCCTCCTCTTTACCGACACAATTATAATTATTTGTCAATTAATTAATTGAGGTTTTTAGACCAGTCCTATGAATACAAAACTACATTTTCTGTTGGTTTTACATAACACTAACGGCCGGTTTCAACCTTTAACTAACTGTCAAAATAGCTACCAACAGTAGCTGAAACGTCATGTTTGAAAGGCAAATTTGACGCTTCAGATACTTTTTGTAGCTAATTTAACAGTTGTTCAAAGGTAGATCACACTTTCTTTCACAACCGAAGAAAATTCCTGATACATTGCTTCATATATTTGAATAATCTTCGGCTCTCAACGCAAAAAACGCAATGAATACTGTTCAATTATCAAAATGAGAAGCATTCCGTCGTAACGCAATCATCCCGCAGATGCCAACCTAGAAGCAATCTAGAGAAAAATCCTCCGAATAAGCACTTATTATTTTTGGCAACGTCTGCCTAAAAAGAGTTGCGCTGCGTCACCCCAGTTACTGGGTAGGTATCACCACTGCCAAAGGTCAAGTCCGACGACGTAACGCCTACTTATATAGGGAATACTTAGAAGCTAAACTGGAAAATTAATCGAGGTTGGAAATTGTTATGAATATGTCATCTTAAAGGCTTCATAGCTCCGACTCTTTCATACAACTGAATCATGATAGTGATGAAGTGTCGTCATTATGACCCGCTCTGTGGCCCCCCATCCAGCGGATACCCGGTCGTCGCTCCACCTTGACCCGCCTACTCAGTTGTTTACTACACTACTCTAAAAGAACATAAAGAAAAGACAAAAAAAATACGGGAAGATAGACATATTGTGATGTTTCAGTTAAGGCTTTGTTTCATAAGATTTATACATAATCAAAATTTCCTCAAAATAGGCTGGGATTCGGCACTTTTTGAACGTCCAAATTTAAATTAAGAAGCCCCCGTCACCACTTCCTGTTCACTCTGTTCAACACATCGGTCTGCAATTTAGAGATGCTTGAATCATTGAATATAATAGACGGTCCCAGTAAAGGCCGGTTCTATTTTTATTCCACGGCAGTGAGCCTCTTAATTCCAATGCGGGTAACGAAGTCACGACCCTGAGCGCAAACGGACGCGGTGATGCACCGTTCGTGGCATCAATTCCAATGACCCTCCAAGAATCAGTGGACAAAAAGCGCGGTGATTAAACCCGGAACTGACATCTCGCGATGTTAAGGACGAATGTTTTAAAGTTTTAAACAAAAGGTTTTAATAATCACGACTCGCCTACTAGTCCATTAATTAACGCTGAATTAATTTGAGGAGCTGTAAAATTTGTGAAATCACTAACAAGCATACAGGAAGCATAGTGATCAATGCCCGATCTTGCCATGTATAAAAATCTAGCTTTTACTTCATCGTATTAATATAGATTTTCGGAAAAAAAAATAGCCTATAACTGTCTCAGTTCTAGATCTGTCTCTGTACTAAAATTCATCAAAATCGGTTCAGCGATTCAGACGTGACAGCATAACAAATAAACAAAGCTTATTTTCGCTTTATAATATTAGTTATTACGATGGCAGTGAAGATTTCAGGCTGATGCAGGAGAAAATCAGACGCTTTTCGGAAATCGCATACTAAGAAATATCGTTGAAGGCGGAATGTGGCAGTATTAGTATTGCCTTCAACTCCAAATAGAGTGATATCATACTTGTGTCTATGTCACCGGGAAATTGCAAACGCCGTAAGATTGTAAAATTTCGCGTGAAATCGTAAACTGTTTTTTCTTAATAAGACATGTCGAGGTACGAGTATATTGGAAACTATTGAACTTGGATGGGATTTCTTGTAAATGTCACCGGAAAATAGCAAACTCCGTAAAAATATATAATATCTTGATAGATTGTACTCTCGATAAATTTTCAACTGAACATTTGGAATACTTTTTTACGCATCAAAATTCAATAGTCTATGACCTCTCGAAAGTCATTCCGAGAAATTTTGGCCTGGCAGAATGGCGACCAATCAGAGCACAAGTCTACAATTTATCTGTTTTCGTGTGATAGTAAACCTGGAAACAAGGCTCTCATTGGTCTATTTAAGACCCATTTCCGGTGACATACACATAACGATTTTTTCATAATATATCGAGAAATCATAATATAATAAAGATTTATTACAATCTTACGGAGTCTACAATTTTCCGGTGACATCTATATGGATGATACAGGAAGAATTTTAGCATGTCTATTTTATAAAAGGTCGCTTAAAACAATTTTATATTTGGCAACAACCTTAAAATATTCAATATCTTCAACTAATTGGACTGTCGAGGTCACATGGCAATCCAAAAGTATAAAACTGATATTCAGCATCTGGTTAGAATGTACCTAAATACGACCCGTATATTTATAGTATCTCAATCTAAAATATTTTACAGTACTCATGTGGTTGTACCACATGAGTACTGTAAAGTAAATAAATGTTACATACAAGAGGTCCAGAACCTGATATGGACCTTACGGAGGCACACCACAGGGTTTATTTAGTTAAGCAATTTAAGGTTGTAAAGTCAGAGTCAAAGCATTTATTTAAAACTAGCTGCCGCCCGCGGCTCCGCTCGCGTAAATTTCGATAATTATCCCAAGGGAACATATTCCCAGGATAAAATCCTATGTGTTATTCCAGACTATAATCTACCTCTGTGCCAAATTTCATCAAGATCCGTTCAGTAGTTTTTGCGTGAAGGAGGAACAAACATACATCCATACATACATTCTTACAAACTTTCACGTTTATAATATTAGTGGGATTTGTATATTATATAAATATATATATATATATATATACATATTATATAGTAGGATAAACCATTTACAGGTACTTTTAAACTGTCAAAAGCGTGGAACGTGCAAGAAACTCCACGGACACTCTTTTAAACCATTTTATGTTTTACAAAAAACCCGGTTACATTAACCTTGTTGCTCCTACATGTCAGAACAATTTAAAAAGAAAAAACATTTTTTAGTATCAAATATTAAGAGGGAGCATAGATTCAAGGAAACTCTATAAAAATAATAAAAACATTAGCTAACGTAGTACATCTATCGTACCTTGGGCTTCCTCACAGGGCTTCAAGAGATAACAGGGTTTTGAAACCAGAACGAATTTGCCCGAGAGTAAGATAAAAAATACTGTAACTTATCCCCTAAACTACAATACTCGATACGAGGAAAGAAACAAGGATTTCTAGACCGTGACCACCCCTACCTTGCTTGCTATTCCACCAATTCGCACTAAACTTTCCAAACATCTTTTACAATGCGCACAGCAAAGGAGTGGAACTCTCTGCCTGCGTCTGTGTTTCCGAACGCATACAACCCTAATCTCTTCAAAATTAGAGTGAATAGGCTTCTTCTGGGTAAGCTCGCTCCATCGTCGACTTTGTCTCTGTCATCTATGACCTAGACTAGAGTCAAGAGCAAACTCATCTCAAATTTAAAAAAAAATTGGTTGTAGTCGGTTTACGGACGATAGTTCGTGACGTCATAACAAAACATTGATGAAATGATCGTAACGTTACAATGAGCGTAACGTTACAAAGAGTCATCCTTTTTCGTGCGTGCAGCCGGCGTTCATCGATTTATTCAGTAGTTCACTGAGCAGAGACCCTTAGTGGAAGTCTTTCGGCTGATACGACGATTTTTGGTGACCTCATATCGTTACTTCAGTACGGATTACGGTAATTCATTTACACGATGTTTGATATCGACCGCAACGTCATAAAAGTCGTATTTAGTTGTATCTTTTAAAACTAAATTAATTACCAACACACTACGTATATTTTATCGACTACCTTTATCTACACATGATTGTATAATGTACAGTATCTCCTTTGTAAATGTGAAGTTTTAAAATAGATATCGATATAGTTCGCATTGAGTTTCCGAATTTATAATGCAATATTAAGGTCGATCTTTGTTTGTTACTTTAGCTGGGTGACAAAAAAAAACATTTTGACCAAAAAGTTTTCAACTTTTTTTACAGAACAATGTTTTACCTGCCACACTTAAAAATAACTTAATGTTTTGTTTTGGTTGGTTTTATTTAAGAACAAAGAGTTATAAATCGTCGGAATAAACGTCAAAATTGAGTATAAATTGAATTATCTTATTTTATCCCCCAGTTTTTTAGGTGGACAGAGGAAGAATATTATATATATGGTTTCCTACAGTAAGTTTAACCAGCAACACAAATGACGCTGATTTGCAAAAAGGTATAAATAGATTTGTGTATTGTATAAATATGACTTAAAAAAATTCAATAACGCAGATAAATTGATAAGTCGATAGTTTTTGTCAAGATTTTTTAGCATCGACAGGTAAACTCGTTCCAAACCTGAAATATCGAGTGGGTGTTTCGAACCTCATTACCATTTCAAAGCAAGTTTATTAAGTAGGTAGTTAATTTTTTCAAATCCTAATTAACATTTATCGTTAGTGAAGTAGCATTAGCGCGATTATATTTTAATTTCTTTACGATAATAATACTACGAAATTAATAGCTTTTTTTTGTATTGTATAGGCGTGTAATTAGCCTGCCTCGTTGCTCAAAAGTTAAAAAGAACCTCCTTTTTTGCTGTCGTTTAAAAACCGCATGAAGTAACTAAAATATCTCTTAACAAATTGGTTGTCTGCAAAGTCAGTTTACGGACGATAGTTTAACGTGACAACGTCATAACAAAACATTGATGAAACGATCGTAACGTTACAATGAGCGTAACGCTACAATGAGTCATCCTTTTTCGTGCGTGCAGCCGGCATTCATCAATTAATTAGACGTTATCACGTCAAAAATGAACCCCCTCCAAAAATACTACAGAATAATCAATTACAGAGACAATAAACGAATATCTAAAATAACAAACACTTACCATTCTCCACAGCTTTAGTGTAGGTCACATTCAATTGAGCAGCAAACTGGGCCACGATGCAGGTGACATTGGTCTTGGGATCCGTGTAGGCCCATGTTCCTTGGTCCGGGGCAGGTAGAGGACCTGGGGCTGGCGCTGGAGTTGGCGCTGGTGTTGGCGCTGGTGTTGGCGCTGGTGTTGGCGCTGGTGTTGTGGTTGTTGTTGTTGTCGAAGTTGTTGTAGTCGATGAAGTGGTTGTCTTATGTTTAGCTGATGGCGTAGAACTTGGTGCTGGTGGAGGGCTTGAAGGTGAAGTCGCTGGAGGCGCATCTGTTGCCTCAAGTACCAGTTCAGACACTTTCTCTGGTTGATGTGGTGGATTCACGTCAATGAGAACTGGCCTCTGTGTTGTAAGGGAGTCAGCGAGACCTGCAGGAAAGATATATGTTTAGGAATTAACTTAAGTGACTTAATAGTTACAACCTCACATTGGCTTAATGTGTGTCGAAAGCACACTATCTAGCTGTGATTGGTTGAATGAGTTTTTTAGCCAAATAACCTTTTCGAATTTTTGAAATACATGACTTTATTAACTTCACTCCTAAGCAAATCTAACAGCAGGGGGGCTACTCTCTAAGCCAGAAGTCCGTAGTTTCGGGCTTAGTTGCGGGCGTATTCTAGCCCGTATCACCTAACCACTAAGAATGAATGACAACACGATTTGACAGTTACTGTCAAATCGTGTTGTCATTCATTCTTAGTTTAAAATTCAAAACTCAAATTCAAAATTCAAAAGTCATTTATTCAAATTAGGCTGAGTGCCAGCACTTTTTGAACATCAAAGTTCTACATAAACCCCTAAAACGCGCGCCCGTCACGTCCGTTCGGGTTCAGAACTAATCGTCTGTCCGTCGGTGATACGAAGAAGAATACGCCCGCAACTAAGTCCAAAACTACAGACTTCGGGTTTAGAGAGTAGCTCCCCTGTTACTGGCTGATTACAAATAATAAACATTTAGGTAGGTATCTGTCATAGTATCAGTTACTGGCCAGGGCATTGTCACCCCTTTGCGTGATGACACAGAGAGCGCACATTCATACAATGGCCTCTCATAAAGACATTTTAATGAATCATCAATAGTTTCAGTATTAATACCTATTTCACTTATTTGCAGTAATAGTTATAAGAGTAGGAGAGGAGCTCGTGGCTAAAAAATAACAGCCGCAAAATTCGATCTTCAAGGTAAAGCAGCACTTGCCCAGGTCGGTCGGTGGATGGGTGACCATCTTAACATAACGAGATTCCTGTGCCTCGGAAAGCACGTTACAACTTTGGTCCCGGATGTTATTAGTAAATCTTTGGTAGTTGTTACGGATAAGGTACAGTAAATCGGACTCCAGTCTTGCCAAGAAGTACTGTGTTACCTACACCGTTAACCTTTTGACCACCATGGTAACATAACTGAAAAATGATAAAGAAGACACCATTGAATTTGTGGTTTGGCGTTGGGGGCGTGGGATGCGTTTATGCTCTGGGGTTCAAAAGGTTAATGGGTTGTGGAGGTCTGGTAAGCAGCCGCTCCACATAAAATACTGGCTAGCTGAATCCGGTTTAATGGGAGACACCCATATAGTTGGGAAAAGGCTAGGCAGATGTTGATTACTTATTGTTATTTCAATTATAAGAATAGGAGAAGAGCAATGAAGCAATACATGGACTATCAGAAGGATGATTTAAGTTGACAGTGACTAAAGATCATTAGAATGGGGTGACTGCTTAGATGACAACTGACAGGAAAGTATGGGAGGAGAAGATATCTTGAGCTGCCAACTAATAAATTGTGATAAGACAGGGGTCCCAATGGTGGAGCACGGCCCACTCTGCTATGGGTGTAGTGACACGAGGGTGGCCCCCTCTTGTGTCACTCTAGTTCTAAAAATCACTGGATGCTATCAAGAGGTAGCAGTGACCGGAATGTAACTGAACCAAGTTGCTTGACGTCATTATACTCCCATTTGTAGATGTTACCGGCTGCTCATAATTTCCCCTAACAGCCAAGGGGGCATAATGACTTTAGACGAAAATTGGAGGGGCGTGCATTGTAAAAGGTTGGGGACCACTCAGAACATGATGACATGAGCAATATGATGAGCTAAGAGGAGTTACATTTCAAAACAAAAGTTATGCTGTAGCAAGTAGAGTAGAGTAGGGACTCCATTTTCCACACTAAGACTACTATTCGGTCCGTTGTGCGTAGGTGTCCTGGCTATGTTAGCCAGCCTAGCTCCGTCCAGAAGCACAGAAGTTTCCTGGGAGCTTCACAGGCTTCGCGGAGCGAACTCACTGTTCCAAGGATTTGCTGTAGCAATAATATCTTTGTAATTTCTACTAGAAAGCCACCCTTTTTTTCTGCATGGGAAGTCATCACCTGCTCTGGACGGAGCAGAAGGGAGTGCCAGACTCTTACTAACTAAAACCAACCTGTGTTCCTTCAATTGCCTTTTGCGTTCCAGGGCCGCAATAACTGGTAGTATTTTTTTTTTCTTCTATTTAATTTGGGTTTGCTCTTGACTGTAGTCTAGGTCATAGATGACAGAGACAAAGTCGACGATGGAGCGAGCTTACCCAGAAGAGGCCCGTTCACTCTAATTTTGAAGAGATTAGTGCATTCAAACAAACTCTTCAGCTTTATTATTAGTATTTAAATTATAAGTAACAATATCAAATAAAACCTAAACTGTATGTTCATTGACATCAACATCTGGCATCAAAACTGATTGCTGATAATGTCAATATTTCCTACAATGTTTAATCAATAATTACATTTTTTTACAGTCCATATTCAAATCCAATGTAGGTATGTTTCACCACTTAGTTCTTTATTTCCCATGTCACACTAAGGAAGCTAGTGATTACATTGATTAACTGATTATTGTTATCCCTAGGTGCTAATTATAAAGTATCCATGGAGTATTTATTCTATTCTGTTTTTTGTCTTATATCTTGATACATTGTCTTTTAGACTAATAGGATTAGGAAGAAATTAGCTTAAATATGTATATTTTCTTTTGGGGTAGTTTGACAAAATCAAGTGAGTAGTCACTACTACCCTAAACTACCCTAAAGATGACACACACACCCTAAACTTATCTGTAAAAATATTACAGAAGATGTTTTAAATGATAATGTAGGTACTTACATCTTTTTAAAGTGACTTGTTATTGAAAAAGTAATTACCTTTTTACAATCATAACCTTCAAGCTTCAGACAAAGTTATGATTTTGAAATGACCTAAAGAATACACTTGTTTTTATATTTGTTCTAATTAGTAAAATTCACACAGATGTAGGTTACATATACCTACCTGAATTTTTATAATAAAACCTCCATTGTTACTATTGTGAGATATTTTTGAAAGTACCTAATCTATTCAATTGTGAGTGTTCCTGCAAAGGTCATTTCATGCACACCAACTTTACTGAAAGTAATACATATTCATCATTCACAAAAATATTCATTAATTTATCCTTCTTTTATTCATGGAGATATTGAGAGATAACCAAACCTGATGATTAATGATTCAAAATGTCTATTGACCGTGACATGATAACATAAACCAATACCTACATGTATATTTTATTTTAAACATAGAATCAGCTAGAAAATCGACTCAACATAATACATTATTTTGTGGGTGCATTTTTCTAGAATCGCACGGAACCACGCAAAACCTGCGCCAGCAGGTTCTGCTCTTTTTTGTCGCTAATTGCGCAAATAACGCTCAATCACGACAACAAAGCGTTCGAGCTGTGTACTTGGGCTGACATAACGATAAAAAGCAACAAAGAACCTATTGCAACACAAATAGTTTCACGAAATGCCACTCACCGTATTGCGAACAACTGCATATTACCGCTAACAACAAACAAAACCTAAGACCAGACATTTTGAATGTATTGCGACGCAATGTTTTAGATAACTGCTCACGAACTATCTCACAATTACAAATGCGGTGCAAATAAGTGATACGACGATAATCCGGTTGGAGAAACGTCCACGGATACGGAATGTCAGTTGTGGACAGCTGAGCTGGGTTACCAGTTAAAACTTTTCAGAAGCTACTACTTTATTATTTTGAATAGCAACACAATTTCAAAAAAATAAACACACACGTCTATATTTTTTGTCATATTATCAAGGGCATAGATTCCTGGCTGACTACCCAGAGAAGAAATACTGAAACAATCTCAAAGGTCATCTCTTTTAAAGTCCATACAATTAATGTGATGCTCAAAACATAATGAGAACCATGGAGCTATTGTCTGTGATGGTCTTTTGAGGAAGCACCACACAGATTCTATGTTTTTGATTACGATTCGACGAACAATACCAAAGAAAGGACATGCATACTTCCAATCCCTTTCATTTGACAAAGAACCAGAATTCACTGTGGAAGTTAAAAATGGGAACTAATTTTTTGAGCTGTTGTTTAAATATTCGAGATGTTATTATGATCAGTTGGAAAACATATTGAGCAGTTATTTAATTTAATGGCGGTTTATTAATTATTGCGACAGTAAAACATGGACAGTAATAAAAACTCAATTAGTCGGTTATTTTATCATTCAATGTCAATTCTAAAAATAATTGAGCAGTCCAATAACTGGATGAGCGGTAAAAATGATGGAATGAGCGGTTATATAATATATAACCGCTCATTCCATCATTCCTCGTTTAAATATATATTATATATTTAAACAACAGCTAAAAAAATTAGTTCCCAAAAAGTAAGATAAGATTTTTGGTAAGGTTAGGTTAGGTTAAAACTGTGACCCCCTACGCACGAGCCGAGCGAGCGAAGCGAGCGGTGCCGCGGCAGCGGCCGGCAAGTGCCAGACAAGACTTGCATTCTCTAATTGTTTTCAGTATGTTACTGCTTAGAATGAGATTTCTTACCGACAAATTCCAATTTATTACTGCCCACACGTAACCGCTCGTTCAATAATTTTTACCGCCCATTTCATTATTTTCCTGCTCAATTATATATTCACTGATCCATTTCATTATTTTTTATTACTCATTTTTGTTTACATTACTGCTTAGTTTTAACTGCTGAACTAGTTATTAAACGTGCCATTTATAATTTTTATTTACCAAAACTGCTATTTACAACTGCCTCTTTAAATCAGTGCCGTTAAAAATTATGATTGTGAGTGAATCTGGTTTTTAGAATAAATATTACAAACTGATAATACGGTTTTGTGGGACTATAATAATATTATATCTACCTGTATTGTAAGCCTCATACGAAAATATTCTTCTTCTTCTTTTGGAGTCAATGGTTAACTCCTTAGATTTTTGTTGGTGTTGTTATTGTGTTTGTTGGTGGCTACGTTAATTGCAGCGTTGGTAGCATTCATTAAAACATTCAAAATACAGGTGCATGGCCATTTGGGGCACTTGTGGCTAATGTTCTGACTGGAGCGCAAAAGATTATTACAGCAGTAAAAAAATACTAGCTAAAACATTTAACCATAATAATGGTAACATTGGCAACATTAGGTATTTATAACGTTACGTTGCCCAACATGGGCTGTTCAATCTAGGCAACCAAACAAAATAAAACTTCAGTCTACGCGGGTCATTTGAAATGTTTTTCCGAAAAGCTAAACATTTTACCTCAGATAGGTGATGACGTGAGGTTATGTAATGAAACGTCATGTTTGCCTTTCAAACATGACGTTTCAGCTACTGTTGGTAGCTAATTTGACAGTTTGTTAAAGATAGATACGTTATTGAAACCGGCCGTTAGAGAAAAACTACTGTTACCATAATAAAGTAGTAAGTTGTTTTATTTGTTTTTGATTTTATAATGAAGAAGTCACTTACAGACATCTGAAATAATGAAGAAAGTAGAAGTCATTTGATGATTTAATTTTACTTGAACTTGAAATAATTTACTTTAACAGATGCAAAATTCTTGATAGAAAATAATCATCCACACTTGAGCACTTGTGAATGTGATCGACCAGAATTTGGGGTAGGTACGTAGCAGGTAGGTAGAATCGTAGGTATATAAAAAAGTTAATTTTAAAACATTTTTATTCACAAGATTACACTTAAGTACACAAAAGTACATGGGCGGGCCTGAAAACTGATCAACATCGTTTTAACTAAGGTCATAAACTATTTACAAATCTTAAATTGAATAACAGTCAAACATAAATTATACGTTCATATAAAGAGACAACTGAGATCATTCACTTAATTATAAATAGGTAGGTAGTACTTACATAACACATTTATTTTATTTTAATTTATAAAATGTATTTAAGGCATGCTAGAGAAGAATATTTTTAAATATATAGGTACGGTAGGTACAGGTACAAACAGGTGTAATAAACATTTGGCAACTTTTCATAAAAGGAGGTAGTTTTATATAGGTAATATAAATTTCTTTTTCAGGGAAGTTTTAACAATGATTAGGTTGGTACCTCGTAAGGTACATAGGTACCTATTTATAGGTATTTTTGAAAATGATTACAGTTACAACATTTAAGCATATCTAATATATGCAGTAAATAGAATATCTAAACAAAGCCGAAAAAGACAACATCTATTACAATATTGTAAACACCTTAGTAAATAGGGTACTTAATATTATTTTAAATTCATAATTATTTCTAAATAATTGATCTTTTCAATACTTAAGTAGGTAGGTACTATTTTTAACATTTATCTGAAGTAGCAGTATTTGAGAGATGCCAATTTAAACACCTATTTATTCCAACCACTAACAATAATTATTTTTCTTACAAAAGCAGTGGGTAGGTATAAAGTTTTAATTTTTTTTTAAATTTTATTTTAATAGATCTTAAGCGAAATGTTCATGTTATTGCTATTTATATTTATAGGTAGATACATAGTTAAATTAGTAGGTACCTAATTGAAACAAGATTTAATGACAGTTTCAGATACTTTATACATAAAGCAGAATTCTATCTACACATAGAAAAGTTATGTCGTTACCAATTAATAAGAATAAATATGATAAGAAGAGGAAGAATTGTGATTTATGAAACCTTTTTTTTTTTGACAAAAATGTCCTATGCAAATAAATTAGACTGAGAGCCAACACTTTTAGATAGTCAAAGTTCTACATACCTAAAGACAGTGAAGAAGTCAGGTGCGTTAATGAAGGTCTTGGGTTTAATATTTACTTAAAAATAATAGATGCACTTATTTATTATCTGGCAGTCGAAGACTTGATGGTATTAACTTATAAAAAGTTTGAACCAAACGTGACATGGGCTAAATGCACAAACCGTGCGAAGCCAAATTAAAAAAAAAAAACAGTGGGTATCATATTTAAAAAAACTTTTTTTATGACTTCATCCAGTGTTGCCATCTTACTCGACGAACAACTCAAACCGGGCGCGTCCGTAGCGGCTCTTAGGATCGTAGAAAATGTCACGGGTCCAGATGCGACATTCTACGTTGATCACCACTCCACCTGGAAGCAGAATTTATTTTAGGCAAGTATTTAAATGCGAAGAACGGTCCTGATCATAGAAATTCATCTATGAAAGAAAAAGAAAGAAAAATGTTTATTTGGGACTCGCACAAGACAAACAAACCAGTAAAATATACCTAATAACTAAGCAGTATAATAAAATAATTATCTGTGCGAGGCCAAAATGGTCCCTATCTCAGCTTATGCTGCGATATCTTAAAAATAAATAACGACTGATATAACAGTTTTGGGAACATACCTAGGTCCCATAGTAAAAGTTGTTCATAATGATGAGTACAATGGCCCCTATTCAGGTATTCAGTTTATTCTGTTACATACAGCTCTATTAATGTTCACGATATACCAATGGTAATTTAGTCAATGAGAATTAAACAATTCCTAATTCTATATATTGACTCACTATCCCACAGTTAGCAGTCAGCACGTCTGTGGTTGGGAACTCGTTGACTTTGAGCTGGTCTAACGAGTGTCTAAGCGAATACTGGTCTTTTACAACTGATATGCAGCATTCTGTACGAGCAAGTTGGTTAGACATTTATCAGTTCGATTTCTCCGAAGGACCTATCTGTTATTCAATGGCTATGGTAAGCTAGTTCGATATGAAAGTAAAGTATTTACGTCGTGGGTTCTCGAAGTGCACAGCGACCAGCGGCCCTGGGACCTGGTCAGGCATGTTCCTAGCTGAGTAGGGGATGCGGTCAGCGGTGTGGAGCCGGCTCAGCGGGAACCCTGGGGGGTATTCCGCAGGGATGTACTGGATGGGCCCGATGTTCTCCTTGTCCGCGCTGAACTCGCCACCGCAGGATACCCACACGAAGTCGCCGTATTGGTGCGCAGGCCGGTGACGCTGGAAGGAGGTGTTGTTACTTTCAATCGCAAGAATATGTTGAAGAAGCCGTGAGGTGGCAGCACTGTTGAGTGTCCTTTAACCGTGCACCGTCGATAAAAATGCATCATATATAAATGCGACTTGGATAGTGGCGTATTTAAAATATGATCCAAAGAAAAGAGATACGTATATCATTGATAAAAAGCTGATGTAGTGAAAAAGATCGATTTCTATATAAAAGTTATGATCATGATTGCATTTTGTTTCTGAACATCATGTTACGATACACTTTATAAAATAAACATCGTTCAAATCAGTAAAGAGGTAGGTTACTCAGGTTTTGTAAATCACTTACCATGGCCTCTCGAATATGCTGGGGCATGTCAGGAGGGATCTGCAACTGTGACGTTAGGTTGTATGGCTCCGGCACCCAGTAGTGAACCTGAGTGATTTGACAACAAAAGATAGTGTGACATTTAATTGACATCACACAATTCTCGGTAACGTAGGGCGTTGGCAGTTCGATGTAACATGTTGGCTCGCAGGTTTGCACGCTGTAGCAAGGCAGTCAAAATAACGCTTTTTAAAGCTTATTGCCAAGTGTTTTACACGTGCAGCCTGTGGACCAACTATACTAAGTGGGCTATCAGCGCCCTATGGGTCCAGTATAATAACAGGTTCAGGATGTTGAGGGGGCTGCCCCGTTTCTGCAGTGCATCAGGTATGTTTGCACTAGCACACGTCGATGGCTTCCAAGCCATTGTCAGACATAAATCTGCCTCTGCTCTGCAGAGTGCGGGTTAGCTCAAAACCATAACAAGGAGGTATGATTCTCCTTTGTTAGGTGATGTTGTTACAACAGCCTAGCCTAGCCTAGTTTCTAAATAGATTCTAAGTTTACTAACATAGGAATAAGTTACCTTTTTGTTTACTAACCCATATGGATGTTGCTTATCCGAATTAAAGATTATTTTATTTAGTTTTTTTTTTATATTTTTTTATTGTCTCTAATTATAAGCGTGGAATAGGATATCAGCTCTGCGCTCAGTTTTATCAACAAGTATTTTTTTTACCCTTTCGTGTTTTTGCCTTCATTAGGTACTTTTATTGTTAGAATTGGTATCTATACTATAATCTAGGTCTCATCACAGTTAAAAGATAGAGTAAGAGAAAAAAGAGAATGCTTCAATATGGCGCGTGGCTATGTCGTAGGGGTCCGAGTGCAGGTGCTGGTCTGTTGTGGTACTCACATGAGACAGCCTCAGGAAGATGCAGGGCTTCCCGCGGGCGTAGCCGTAGAACTCGTCGGCGGTGCAAGGAGCCCACAGGCGCATGGCCATGTCGCAAGCGTCCGAGCGCAGGTGCTGGTCGCGTCGATTGTGGACAGAACATGGTGCTCTGGGGGGCTCCTCGGGAATGGCGGTCTCATAAACTTGTACGGAAAAAATATATTATCAGACATTCAGTACAGGTGTAGAGCATCAACTGTCACAACGAGCTTTGGAAAAAATAAAAATCGGTATTGTAGAGCCGTCTCTGTCAGGCACTCTGGCTATCTCTTTCTAAAGCTTGATGTAACATTTAACCACCCTGCGATACGGATACTCCCTGTGGGTATGTACCATTCCATAGACAAGGGATTGAGTTGAGAGCCCTCACTCATTTCATTAGTGTCAAAAGAGGTACTCACCCCTGAGGAAGTCGTTGAGCCGCCGGTACCAGTTGTGCCAGCTGCCGGGGTCGTTGCCCCTCACCTGGATCAGCGGCTGGTCCCAGTTATACTCCTCGGAGCGAGGCCACACCTCCAGCTCTGGTTTAGAGAACACTCCACTTGAATACAAGGTGAAATAAAGAGCCTTCACGATGGCGGATAGTTAGTTTAGGATGGTAAAATTGGTAAACTTGCGTGGGATAGCCGTTATAAGTAGAGATTCACCCTTATTGATACGACTGAGAGACGCTGTCAGTGTGAATGGTTACCACTGATTTCCTGTAGACTGTAAATGATATTGCTTTTTCAAAGGATAGAACTCTTATATGATTTCGATCATTAGAATCGTATAAATATGAAGTAAAAGTAAGACACGTATCATGAAGAAGTATCATCAAACGTTTTAAGATTTTCAAAGCAGCCGCATTGTTTTCGTACTTAGTTGTTTACCATACAAGAAGTACCTAGGTCAGACCGGACCATACATGTAGATTACTATAAGTAGAGCAAAGGTCACACAGGCAAAGTCTGACATTTCCGGGAAATGGGGTCGCTATTACCCACCTGTAAAATGCGAGCCGATGTTACAATTTATGAGATTTAACAAAGGAAGACTTACCAACATAGCGCTGCGGTAACAGTAGGCCAAGCAAAAGTCCGATAATACCACCTGAAAAAAAAAAACAAAAACTAGGTATATATGTCACCGGATAATTGCAAACTCCGAAAGATTATAAAATATCTCGAGAGATTGTAAACTCTCGAAAAATTGTCAACAGAACTTTATTGAAGTGACAACTTCTTCAGGCGCGTTGAGCACTTTTTGGTTCAACAAAAATCATGGAACTCGCGTCATCGTCACCGAACGCTTTCCATGAACTAATAATAATAATAATAAATAAGCTGGCAACTCCCGATGTCAACACAAGTTTTATTTCCGTACAAGCAAATTTAAATTTAAAATAACAGTTTTTGATTGTATTTATGCACATTTCTTTCGCCCAAAACCTCCAAAAACAAACAGATATTCACAATACAAACTTTATTAAATCATAAAGCCAATAAAATGGCCACAATAGAAGAAAATATGCAGTACAGACTGATGACATATGTCATTGTGAAAATATGGATGACTACCTATACCTACGTGTAACGTACGTACTACGAGGAATGGAATGAAACTTGGAGTATGATAACAAGAGC